>WNWK01058486.1:0-10440 GCA_009830355.1 Cherax destructor | reverse complement strand
TGTGGTTTTTTGTTTGTACTTTACTTTGTTGAAATCAAAGTTGATGTCCATCTGACCTGAGCGGTCGAGTGACCCCCCTTCCAAACAAAAAACCATGTTTTTTGCCTATACGTTCAACTTATATCATAAGCTGACGCTTTGTTTGGTCCTTGATTGTAATTGAGAATTTAAAATTAAAGTTACTAAAGTATTTTGATGGTTAGTTAAGAGAACTTATTAGTCCATTTATTTTCTAAACGTATTCTCATGTTTAATGTTGTTTTTGTATTTCAACAGTTAAGGTTAGGTTAGCAGACTGATGATGCGGAGTGTTGACCCAAGGGGGAAGTGTCATGACCATTTAAAGTTAAAAACTTGAAGCCACCCATTGCTAGGATAGGATTATCCCCTTTTACTTGCTGCCTTCTTATTATTCTCCCATGTACAAAAGCAAGTTATGCCTGGTTGCTATATCGGGATGCCTGTACCATCACAACATTAACCTAGTTGTATGGAGTCCCCTGCACTGTTGTAGAGTCAGAGTGCACATGTTGGATTCCATTCAATTTCTTCGGATGCATGATAGAACTGATAAATTTAAGTTTTATGTTTTCGGGGGGGATAGATTAAACCTTGGTTTCAGTTAGCAGTTTGAGAACAATAATCCGAAAAGAACTTCAACTGAATTTTATTGACTTAAGACTCAGGGATTTTGGGACACCAGTCATCCATCTATCATCTTTTCTATCATGCAGGAGGAGCCAATGTCTATGGTATCCAACAAAATAAGCAGATCTTTGGATGTAAATACCCGCCTCCGGTTGGTTACAAGTATCTTTGGCAGGTTAAATCACCACCACCAGATGTAGACCAAACAAGTTTAAAACTTTGATTTTATTGTCACCCCCTGCGTCATTATTTTACTGGAGTGCGATAAAATTTAATTCCAGAGACTATATTCGGGAAATGTTCAAGATAGGTCAAAGTATTTTATCCACAGTGGTATATTACAGACCATTCTGGAAAAATACCCCACTTTGCTCCCTTAAATAAAAGAAATTTACACGTGTGTGTGTGTGTGTGTGTGTGTGTGTGTTATGTACATGTGTGTATGTGTATGTGTGTATGTATATAATGTATGGTGTGTATGTGTTTTATGTATATGTGTGTGTGTGACCCAACAATTAAAATTTGCCCATCCATTACAGTTGTGGTTTGGGGGTAGACTAATAGATTGCTCATTGCTTTATAATTTGTTCATGAGTGCAACCATTACAGACGTGGGGAAATTTACTTAATATTCATTACCTGAACTAGTGAATTAATTACCATTGTACCTTGTTCAGCTATCAAAACTTTGGGGCCGGGGGTCTGGACCCTTTTATATAATTTTTGTAATCTGGAAATACCTTTGTAACTTGTCATGACGACCATCTGAGTTCATTACCTTTGTAACTTTTTTTTTTTTTTTTTTATTTTTTGAAACTGCGTATACAAACATCATGACATAGATATTACCTTACATAAGAATTTCCCAAAACCAAAACAACTACAAGCCAACTTCCCCACACCAAATGCTTAGTACCAAATATAATATTACATCACACCCTCCTTCTTTTCGCTATAACAGACGAAAATATCCAACCAATCAATAAGTTCTACGGAATTTAACACACCAGAAAAACTACAACCATCCTTGTACAGCACCCCCTTTCCCCCAAGATTTCCTCACGCATTGTTATGCCAAAGACAAAACAAAACCACAAAACAATTACCACAAAAGGAATGAATACATATTACATAAAATTTCCAACACAATCGTTATAAAAACATATATACCTTCCCCAACCATGGGTTACATTAAACACAATATATACCTGACAACTACATATCCCCTATTCCCCAAAAATTCCCAAACCACTTTCAAGCCCTATATACTTAAGGCCACCTTTAGTATACTTCGACTATACACACAAATGATAAAAAAAAAATATAGACAAGAAGAGATAACCTTATAAAGAACTACCCATATACCCCACATGCATATTCCCTTGGCAAACCCTAAAAAAAAAAAAAACATAACATGAACCACGCACACAAAAAATGTTACATATTTTTATATAATTTTTCCTCCTTTTTTTCAAAAAAAAACACAGAAAACACAAACAAAAAAAAAATTTTACCCAATTTTCCCCTTCCAAGAAGGCTCCAAAATATGGGGAACCTTGTATGTTTTCTTCCCCAAAATCAGAACCAACCCCGGAAAGGGGTTTTCTATACTAGAGATGTACTGAAGCACAAACCCCCCCCAGCTTTTTTCCCCACTTTTTCACACCCCCCCACCTAAGGCCCCTTTCCACCTAAGAACCCACCAACCCCCCCCTTTCCCTTTTTACCCACACACTTCCCCCACTCTTTACCCATCCCCTTTCACCACCCCAACCCACCCCCTTTTCCCCCCCCCCCCCAAAACCCTCCCCCCCCAACCCCCCTTTTAACCCATGCACTGTCATCTTCGATAAGGCTGCGAAAAGCCCCATCCCAACGCCCTCCCAAAAATTCCCTGTTCACTTTTTACCCCCAAAAAAAGCCGCTCCTAACCCCCCAATACGTGCCCCCCCTCCTCTTCCCTAAACCCCTCCATGAAATATAAACATAATCCAAACCAAATAAGAAACCCCCCTGCGTATGCTGCCCAAAAAACTGCCCCAGGTCCAAACTCAGCGCCCAAACCCCGAAACCTCCCCCCACCTGTCGAAACCCCCCCCAAAACCCCTTTTTTCTCCCCTTTAAAAATTTTCCTTTACAAAAAAAACGACATGATATTTTGGCCCCCACACCCCCCAAAAAACCCCATCCCCAAAAACCCATGACGATAATTGATTTTCCTAGAACCAAAAACCCCCCCAAAAAAAAATTTTATATCCTACCTTCCCACCCTAGGATAAAAACTTAGCTGAAACCACCTCCATTTTTTTTAAATCATACGGGAAAACCCCCCCCCCTGCACCCCCCCTCCAAGCCCAACCTACCCCCCCCACAACCCTACTGTCCCCGGGTCTTTCATCACCATTAACCCTCGTAAAATTGCCTACATACCAATATACCTTCCTTCCCCCCCCCCTTTAACCCCCTTTATTACAACCCCCCCCTCTTTTTCCCCTCCCTCCCGCATCAGAAATTATGCCAAACACACTGAACCCCCAACCCCAAGACAACCCTTCCCCACCCCACCCGTTTTTAGTTTCCACTACCTCCCTACTAGCCCGTGTCTCCCATCCCCCCAAAGAACCTTTAAAACATTACCAACAAACTTACACCATTTTCCCAAAAGGGGGATATACCCCCGCCCTAAACCATACTTGTTTTACCCAAAAAACATTTATAAAATAACTTTTGCAGTAATGTCACCTCCCCCCCCTCCCCAGCCCTCACCCCCCCTTCCGGGGTTTTACCCCCGCCTTTTACTCCCTTTCCCCCGCTACTCCCCATCGGGAATTAAAAAATATCCCCCCCTATTTTAATCATTTCTACAAAACCCAAAAACCCCCCCCCAACCCCAAAAGTTCCCCAGACCAATTCCCCCACCTCCAAAAATGATTCCCCCCCAAACCCCCCATCCCTGTTCCCCCCCCCAAAAAAATTTTTATCAAATCATTAACCCCATTTTACTCCCCAATTCCCCTTTCCAAAACACCGGGGGATAAAATAACCAACCAGGGGCCCCCCACCACCCCCCTCTCCTCAGACCCCCCAACCCCGTTTTTCCAAAATGAAAAAAAGGGGCCTGGGGAGTGGGGGATCTGGACGGGGAAAAAACCCCCCCCCCAGACCCCTGCATTTCCCCCGCCCTTCCCCCTTTTTCCCCAAAACTGCACTGAAATAACGCACCGGGAAAAATGTTTTGCCCCCCCTTACCCCCCCCTTCCCAAAAACCCCCCGCCCCCTCCAATATTGCTAATAACTTTTTTATCAACCCTGTCATATATTCCCGCCAATCCAATCCTAACCCCCCCCTCCTCACTTTTTTTCAATAAATCTTAACCGCCGATCCCTTTTTCCCCAAAACTCCTTCCAGGCCCCCAAAAATTTACCCTCATGAAAAAATCCACCAAAACCCCTTGATCCTTTTTTCCAAAATTTTTAAAAATTTTTTAATCCGAAAAAAACCCCCACCCCTATAATTTTTTGGGGCCTCAGGAGAATTCCCTTGCCACTAATACTACTACCCCAAAAACCCTTTGGTTTTCCCCTGAAACCATCCTCCTCAACCCATTAAACAACCTCACGGGGAAACCCTTTTTAAAAAAACCCCCAAGAGTTACGTACAAAAACCCCCCCAAAAACCCTCGGGGCCCAGGTGACTTCCCAAAACCCAAACCCTGCACGGCTTCCCCCCAAAACCCCTCCCCCCAAAAAATCTGCCCCCCCCCCCCCTCTTCCCCCCCCCACCCGAATCTCCCTATGCCCTGCAATAACCCTTTTTTTTCCACCTGATTAACATTCCCCTTCCCCTATTGAACACGAAACCATCCTTCCGGGGCTCCCCTGCCCCCCCCCGTTTTTTAAACCCCCCTTGGGGCCCATCCACCCCCCCCCTTTCAAAGACGAAATTAACATCCCCCCTCCTACGCTTCAAAATTTTTTTAAAACCCCCTTTTGGGGAACCTTTATTTCCCCTAAAACCCCCCCTACCACCCCAACCCGGGAAAAATGAAAAGTTTTCTTGTAAATCCCGAACATACCCTCACCCCCACTACCCCTGCCGCCCCCCCCCCCAATCCCCGCCTGACAACTCACAACAACCCTCCCAAAATTTCTGATCCCCAAAACCCCCCTCCTGTATCTTCCCCCCGCCCCAAACCCCAAAAAAATTCCCCCAATTTCCCCTTTTTCCTCCATCCACCATCTGACAACCCCTTTTGGGACCCCCCCCCCCCCTTCCCCCCTTTTCCCCCCCACCACCCCCTTGAACATTCAGCCCCTTCCCCCTTAATAATTCTATTCACTTCCAATTTTTCACATTTTACTCCCCCGCCCCCCCCCTTCAAACAACACCCCTATGACCCCAAAACCCACATCGACACATTCCCCCCCTCCGAACATCCACCGTCCTTGTAAATAATTCGGGGCCAGTCGTGCTGCATAACCCTTTCCCCCAAAGGTATATTCCCCCTTTTTTCCCCCGCCCCCAAACCACGTTTTCCACTCCCCCCTGCCCCCAACACACCTCAACAAACCCCCAAACACACCCCCACCCTTTTTTTGTTCAATCCGAATCACCCCCAACCCCCAGCAATTATAGACATTTTAGGAAAACCCCCGGGCAGCAAAACCCAAAACCATTGTTTACAAAATAAAACCCTTTGTCTCCTTTGCTTATAGGGGGCAAAATACCCCCCGGAAACTCACCTGTACCCCCCCCAATCCCTGGTTTTTAACATTCTACCACCCCAAACCTCCCAAGACCCAAAAATGGACAAAACCCTTTTTTACCCCCACCAACCCCCCCCAAAAAGCCCGCATCACAGGGAAAATCCATCCCCCCTTTTATTTAAACCCCTACCCTTCCTATAATTATGCTTTGACAAAAAAAAAACATCAACTTTCCACCTCCGCAAAGTTATCCCCCCCCATTTACTTTTACCCTTTCCGAGGCCATTCACATTAAATGTTACACACCTGAAGCGAAGACTGGGGTTTTTCCCTTTTTGGTTTTGGGGCTTTCTTTCCATTATCATATGTCCTTCCCCATCCTTCCCCCCCCACCCCCCCATCCTCCTTACTTCCCCCGCACCCCCCCTACCCTTTTTCCTACCTTCCCCTTTTCCCCACCCCCCTCTGCCCACACTTTTTTTTCCCGGGGCCCTTTTGCAGCTGTCAACAAGTCATCCTCAGACTCCTCCCCCGGGGCCTTTTCCCCCCTTTCTTTTCCCAACTAACCCATTTCCTCTTCCCTTGGGGAAACCCTGCACTTCCCCAAATACCCCAACGGGATTCCCCACATATCATTCTCAACAACACCCCCTTTTTTTATTCTTTTAAAACACCCCCCTCCAAAAGAAACTTCTTCCATCGACAAATTATCTCCCTGTATGAAAAACCGTAAGTCCTTCAAAATTCTCCCCCCCCCATGCATCCCCCATATCAGAAAGACCCCACATGTTCCCTTTTTTCCCCCGACGACACATTACCCGCCTCCCATCTGCCCCTTTCCCCTGCTCCACCTCTCGCTTTTCCCGACGACGACCATGCCCCCCCGCCCGTCGGGCCCCCGGGCCCCTTTGTCAGAATTGTTTTAAAACCTTCCTTTTGGCCTTTTCGCCCCCCCCCACCCCGCCTCACTTCCCTTTTTTCCCTTTGATTACAGTCCGCCGCCGGGGGGCCTTTGTTCCCATAACCGACAGGCCGAACCTGCCCAACATATGTAAATACACCGCGGCAAAACCAAATTTTTATTAATTTTAAAAGGGGGTTCCTGACGTAACGCCCCCTTTTACGGAATACCCCCCCCCAAAATCCCGTTTGGGGGCCCTTTTTTTTCCCACCTGCCAACAGTTACTGCAAAAAAAAAATGCCATATTTTCATGGTTGTAATGTCACATTTCCCGCCTAAAAAGGACATTTTTAGTTTTCACCCCCTTTAGGTGGGTTTTAAAAACATGGAACATACCCAAAAAGGGCCGATAACACCACCAACCTTTTTCCCGGGGAAAGATTCCCCCATCCTATGATACCCCCAACACGAAATTCCTTTTTCACAAACAGCCTCGGGGTTTCCCTTTTGGGATATCCTGTATCCCCAATGGTCCACTCCCAGCACATCACCCCAATCACAGGTAGAACAATATCCGCTTTTTGGACTACACTGCCCCGTAGAATCTCAACCCCCCAAAGTATTAACCCCCCTCCTGTAGCCCCCCCCATGACAGTGGGGAAAAAAAAAAAAAGCGGTTTTTCCCGAGGTCACAGAGCACCCGCACACAACCAGGGGGGGGGTTGAATGCTTTGGGGAAATTTTTCAGCATCAAAAATTTAGGGCCGGGCCTGACCCATTATGTACCTCGTAATTTTTAAACCCCAAAAGGGGGGGAAGGGGATAATAAAGATTAAACTAACGCACTGTTAACTAAACCGTTTTTGACAGAGAAGAAAATTTTAAAAAAAGGGGACGCAGTAGTTTTTTTGTTTATTTTTTAAAGAGAGTATCCCCCGTGTTTTTAGATAAATTGGGACATCAAGTAAGAGGTTTAAAAAAATTTTTTTCATTATTGTGTTCATATTCCAGAATTTTCCCATATGTAGGGGGTTTTTTTCTTCTGAAAAATTTGTTTGGTCCCACCTGTGGTCTAGGGGGAGGTGTTAGGGATACCCCCAAATTTTATATTGTGTGTTTTATCATAATGGTTATTGGAGATATTTCCGTTATTAGCTAAACGAAAATGTTCATTTTATATTTTTGATTGTATTTTTTTTAGGTAGGAGGTTACATTGTAACTTATGTTTTACAATGTTAAAGTTTTACTGTGCCGGTCATGTATGGGAGACCACTAGTCATACTCCCGGTTACTTGTTTACGTACCCAGCCGCCTCCCCCTCTGTCCGTGACCGACCTAACCTTGAGCTACCACACCGTGGTATTGGCGTAGGTTCACACATCCACTCCTGACCAGGAGTATGTTCACTGACTTTCATAAGAGTAGTCATACGCTCTTTGGATAGCCTTGGGAAGTTATTCCTCCTTTAAGAGGGTTTGTTAAGTCTCTAGTATGGTTTGAAAATTGTCTATTCATCCACGACTTACGGTGATAGCTTGTTTAGCTGAGCTTTGCTCATATTCCGAATTATTGTCTCAAGAAAATGATGATGTTTCAATTGATATTTATACTTCTCTGCCTTTATTGAGGCATTGGTCTCAGGTTATTGTATGGCGAAACGTTGATGTGAAATATTGTTTGTATGAAGCTCGTGTCATTTAGTATGAATATGGTACAGAGACAAGTAAAGTCATATATCGACTGTTTTCGAATAAAGTGTATCATGATGTATTACACTACAATAGAGATAACTTTATACCATACACTGAATAATTGTATGAATTCTTTTATATTAAATTTCTCAAATTTTACTTGCTTGGGTCAATCTCCTAAAAATTACCCTAATACTATAATGATTTTCTAACGATGAAACAATCAAAGCTTAATTAAATAACTTGTTACGACGGGGCAAAACAGGCTAATAAATGAGGCCCTGATCGTAACACACACTAACTGCACCTTTCAAAGCGGGTGAAATTGCTGACCTTGAAAATGTGCAGAGAACCTTCACGGCACGCATAAGTGCGATAAACCACCTCAACTACTGGGAACGCTTGAAGTTCCTAAACCTGTACTTCTAGAACGCAGGCGGAGAGATACATTATATACACATTGAAAATTCTCGAGGCTTAGTACCAAACTTGCACACAAAAATCACCAGACAAAGCAAAAGACTCGGCAGGCGATGTAACATCCCCCCAATGAAGGCAGGTGCCACTAGCACGTTGAGGGACAACACATGTGTGAGGGCCCAAGATTGTTCAACTGCCTCCCAGCATACATCAGGGGGATTACCAACAAGCCCCTGGCTGTCTTCAAGCAGGCACTGGACAGGCACCTCAAGTCGGTACCTGATCAGCCGGGCTGTGGTTCGTACGTTGGACTGCGTGCGGCCAGCAGTAACAGCCTGGTTGATCAGGCTCTGGTCCAACAGGAGGCCTGGTCACAGACCGGGCCGCGGGGGCGTTGACCCCTGGAATTCTCTCCAGGTAGACTCCAGGTAGGCATATGGTCACTGTCTTGAACACTATGTGCTTAATTGTGCACTTATTGAGGAATATAGAGATAGACAGTATAATAACCTATGTGACATGTCAAGATATCTTATTCATGAAATAAGATACCAATTGTACTAAGCAAATTTCCTAAATTTGCTTGTAACAGATAATGAAATGTAGATATAAACCCAAATGTACAATTGTTAACCCCTTTGGGGCCTAGTGCCTAGGCCTTTTGTGTATCCATATGCTCTTGCGCTACTGTCCAAAGGATGAATATGGAGTGCACAATAAACTAGCCACTTCGGTGGCAAAATCTAAATCTACAGTCCTCGGGACAGGACTGAGAAGTTAACATGCGGTTAATCGGGAAATGGCGACTTGTATCATCTCGCCTATTCCCTTAAGTTAAGTTTATTATCACTAATTTCTCCACAGTTCACACGGCGACTTAATGTCCTACAATATTACACTCGTTAGTAGTCGATCCATTAAAGTTCAACGTCGATGAGTCGAGATGAAAGGGATAATTTTTCCATTTACATCATGGCGGCATAGCGTGGCGTCCTTCATCCGATGACCAAGACTTCTTTCCCCTCTTATCATTATATTAAAATGATTTCCTGGACTTTAACGTCCCACATTAAACACGGAGAACAGTTACAACACTTCCTATTGTGAAGTAAGGCCGCTAATCACGGTTTGGCCATCGAAAACACCAAATTCCTGACTCCATTTCAATCCCGATACCCCGGGCCTATGGGTATACACAAGTGACTCCTGACGCCTACTCCCTATGCCCACCACTTGAATCCCCGCTTCCTTCTCCCCTCTCCACCCGCGCATGTGTACTAAACTGTTGGTTCTCTTCAGTTAATGTTAAGCCAACAGCAACACATCAATGATATCTATTCACATTGGAGGAGGAGGAGGAGGAGGAGGTGTTGATTCACCGGGAATTCTCCCGGCCCGGGTCTTTACCAGATATCGACCCTGCTCCGGCTATCTGGCGTGGGAGTGTCAGAGACCTAAGTCTTCCATGGGAGGGGATACCCCTCATCGGCGGGACCAACTGGCCCCAGGCCTAGCCACATTCCCCACAAGCACGAGGCATGGAGGTAGATAGATGCTAGGCCCCTCTGGTCTGCCAACTTCCCTAACGGGAAGGGCAGGCTTACGAACTGCAGATGGTAACAAGCTCCAGCCTTGACACCTACCCTGCCCTAGAAGGGCTGGGCATGGTGATCGACCTCACGTTGGAGGAGGAGGTGTTGATTCACCGGGAATTCTCCCGGCTCGGATCTTTACCAGATAACGACCCGGCTCCGGCTCCCTGGCGTGGGAGTGTCAGAGACCTATGTTTCCATGGGAGGGATACCCCCCATTGGAGGACCAACTGGGGCCAGCCACTTCCCCACCAGCACGAGGCATGGAGGTAGATAGAGTAGGCCCATCTGATCTCCAACTTCCCAACGGAAGGGCAGGCTTAGAGCTGCAGATGGTAAAAACTCCAGCCTTGGCACCACCCGCCCTAGAAGGGCTGGGCATGGTGATCGACCTCACATGTTAGTTGTTCAGACTTTCAGGTAAGGACCCACTAGGGGGGAGGGGGAAGTGGGGACAGAAGAAGAATAGCCGTGAGACGA
>WNWK01058485.1:0-10440 GCA_009830355.1 Cherax destructor | reverse complement strand
AATAAACTCGATAAATTTCTCTAATATTAAGTACATAGTCTTTAAGGACTAGAATAAGCTGCCCCTAATGCCATGGCATGTCAGTGGCTCTCCTTGCACTCAATTTACATTGTAACTACCGATACCTATGTAATCTGCAATCTGCAATGAAATAAAATTTGTTTGTTTGTTTGTTTCCTCAGTCCTCACATTAACAGAGCACTAAATTACTGCATATAGTATACTTGTACACAAATATACAAACCTTTTTGTAGAACTCGAATGATGTGAACTGTGTTGAAGCATAGGGAAAGATTCGGACCATTTGTGCACCGTTACCCTTGTATAGGGCCCAAACGCTCTCCCGAGCCACAATATTTCGTAAGCCACTCAATACTCCTGAAAATAAAATTTTATTCATTCTACTCTGCATGTACATTATTTATTAATCTGTGCTTTACACTGAAATTTTTCTTTATATGTATTAAAGAACAAAATCAACTCATGAACAAAATTTAAAAAAACTGTATATAACAGTACAATTTGTTAAAAGTTCATAGTACACACAGCATTTCAGGCAAACTTAGATTAGGCTTAATGCTAGTTAATAAAAAAGGTTCATATTGATGAGTTGCTATGAAAAAGTTAATTTTGAATAAAGTTGATACTACATAGTTAACCAATAAGATGTGTGTCATGTACTAGTACTTCACAGAGCTCAATCTGTGATGTAGTAGTAGTAGTAGTATGCACAAGTCACAGTTCCCTCAAATTTGCCACAAGTGGTAAATTTATGCATGAACAGAGACAATGGTTCTGTGCACAGTGTGTGCTGTATACAAAAATTCCTGCCAACACACAGCATGAGGGGAACAGCTGATCCCTGATCCTGTGTTTGGATAAAAACAAGACTTTGGGGCATTTTCTGAGGTCGTTTTCATGTATTTATTGGCTATGTCTTAGTGCCAATAGATAGGGACAAAGACAGGCTAGAGAACTGGACAAGTTTTATGTTGGTTCATGACCAGTTTTGGCCTCAAATTGGCAAGAAATTGTTGATTTTGGCCAATTTTCCTAGGGAGATGTTTCACTGTGTTTACAAAGCACTAATAACTTATGGTTATTCAACACTTTAAACATTCTGTTTCTAATGTTATATAAAAAAGTTATACTATTAATACCATCTTGCTGCTGTCATGACCAACTGACTCATTACACGAGGAATAATCACAATACAAGTAAAATTATTCAAAATCTATTTTTCACATTCTGCCATCCATGTTTATAAAGTGTTCCATGATATCAGCCAGGAGAGCAAACTTTGATCAAAGGGAAAATATCTCTCCCATTTATGCCAAAAGTGATGCTGGGTTCTTAGCCAGGCAAGCACCCTGGAAGTAGTATACCTGGAGGGGGTTTCGGGGGTCAACGCCTCCGCAGTCTGGTCCATGACCAGGTCTCACGGTGGATCAAGGCTTGATCAACCAGGCTGTTACTGCTGGCCGTACATAGACAGACGTACGAGCCACAGCTTGGCTGGTAAGGTAATGATTTTAGGTGCCTGTCTAGCACTTTCTTCAAGACAGCCAGGAGTCTATTGGTAATCCCCCTTATGCATGTTGGGAGGCAGTTGAACAGTCTTGGGCACCTGACACTTATTGTGTTCTCTTAGCATACTTGTGATGCCCCTGCTTTATACTACCTGGAGTTTACCTGGAGAGAGTTCCGGGGGTCAACGCCCCCGCGGCCCGGTCTGTGACCAGGCCTCATAAGTCTGGGGTGATTTTCATGTGTAGATTTGGGACTAGTCCCTCTAGGATTTTCCAAGTGTAAATTATCATGCATCGTACTTGCCTGCATTCCAGGGAATACAAAATCAAGGGACTTCATTCCCAATAATTTAGGGGCTTTATTGTACTTATACATGCCATGAAAGTTCTCTGTATATTCTCCAGGTCTGCAATTTCACCTGCCTTGAAAGGGACCATTAGTGTACAGTAATATTCCAGCCTAGAGAAAACAAGTGATTAGAAGAGAATCATGAGATTGGCATCCCTAGTTTTGAAGGTTCTCATTATCCATCCTATCATTTCCCTAGCAGATGTGGTAGATACATTGTTGTGATCTTTGAAAGTGAGATCCTCTGACATTATTACTCTCAGGTTCTTCATATTAGTTTTTCACTCTATTGTGTATGTAGTTGGAATTTATTGTATACTCCAATACAGTTTTAATTTCCCCGAGTTTTCCATAGTGGAATAGTAATTAAAATTTGTCTTCACTGAACTTCATATTGTTTTTTGCGGCCCATGTAAAGATATGGTTGATGTCCGCTGAGAGACTTGCAGTGTCTTTGATGAATGACTTGCAAATTTGGACGTCATCCACAAAGGAAGACAATGCTGTGGCTTACATCTCTTGTCTGTCAGATATGAGGATAAGGAACAGGATGGGAGTAAGTATTGTACCTAGTGGAAAAGGGCTTTTCACTGTAGCTGCCTCTAACTTTACTCTGTTTACTATTACTCTGTGTTCTATTTGTTAATAAGTTACAGATCCATCCACCAACTTTTCCTGTTATTCCTTTATAATAACAATAACAATAATAACAATAATAACAATAATAACAATAACAATAATAACAATAATAACAATAACAATAATAACAATAATAACAATAATAACAATAATAACAATAATAACAATAATAACAATAATAACAATAACAATAATAACAATAATAACAATAATAACAATAACAATAATAACAATAATAACAATAAATAAATTTTTATTTCATTGCAAGTTTACATCGAGATTTTGTTATTACAAACATGAACTGAAGTGCAAAGAGAGCCACTAGCATGCCATGGCATTAAGGGCAGATTAATCTAATGGCTTATAGACTACTTAATACTAGAGAAGTAGATTGAGTTTGTTTTAATTAAACATTTGCTTATAACAGTTAATAAATGTACTCAAATTATAATCTGTGGATAATACATTGTGACAAGTGTTTTGTAGGATGGTTACATAATAATAAATATTGAAATTATATTATAGGAAAATAACAGTGAGAATTGGTGTAATTTACAGTATGACTTTAGTTTAGGGTGAGTAGGTGGTTTTTGAGAAGAGTTTTAAATTGATGTTCAGACCAGGTTGCTATTTTAGTACGTATTTACTGGTAATGAATTCCAGATTCTGGGGCCCTTTATTTGCATAGAATTTTTACACAGGGTGATATGGACACGGGGTATATAAAAAGTGATCTGTGTCTTGTGTTATGAACATGGGTCCTATTAAAGTTGGTGAGGAGAATTTTGAGCGGAGGGTTTATATTAGAGTGTAGAGTTCTATGTATGTAGTATGCACAAGCATAAGTGTGAATGTTCTTTACAGTAAGTAGTTTTAGGGTTTTGAATATTGGTGGAGTATGCCATCTAGAGTGGGAATTTATCATCATTCTGACTGCAGCCTTTTGCTGGTTATGATTGGTCTAAGATGATTTAATGTTGTTGATCCCCATGCACAAATTCCATAGGTGAGATAAGGGTAGATTGAGGCACATAGTAGCGTATCTTTGATAGTATGCCTACTGTGAGATTTTCTTGGATATTTGTTGTGTGTGTGTTTGGAATTTAAGGCTACTGTCAATGTGGATTCCTAGGAATTTTCCTTCCGAGTCTTGTGATGGGAGAACCATTGAGCATTATGTTAAGTGGAACATTTGTGGCTCTGTTTCCAAACAATGAAGTAGGTCTTGTCAGTATTGAGAGTAAGCTTATTAGTCATCATCCAGGTTGATATTTTCTGTAATTCAGTATTAACAGTATTGCCCAGTATGACTGGGTTTGGGCGAGAGAAGACATATGTAGTGTTATCTGCAAACAATATGGGTTTGAGTAGTTGTGATGCATTCGGTAGGTCATTGATGTAAATGAGGAATAGGAGGGGTCCTAGGACACTTTCTTGTGTGACACCGACTGTAATTTGTTGTGTGGAAGAGTTAGCTCCATTTGTGTACACGTATTGGCTTCTGTTACTAAGGTATGACTTTAGGTAGTTGAGCGAGTGCCCTCTTATACCGTAGTGTGCTAATTTTGTGAGTAGTAAATCATGGTCAACTGTATCAAAAGAAAGCTTTGCATAAATCAATGAAGATTCCCAGTGAGACTTCTTTCTTCTCAAGTGCGGTGTATATAAGCTCAAGCATGTGTATAATAGTATCATTTGTGCTCTTGCTAGTCCTGAATCCAAACTGACAGGGGTTGAGTACGTTGTGGGAGACTAGGTAGGAATAGATCTGCCTATGAATTAATTTTTCAAAGATTATAGAAAGCAGAGGTAAGTTAGATATTGGTCTATAATTATTCAAGTCTGCTTGATCACCTCCTTTGTGGATCGGGGTGACCCCTCGCTATTTTGAGAATTGATGGGAAGGTAGAGGCTTCAATGGATTTGTTGAAGAGTGTTGCAATAATAGGTGACAGTACCCGAGAAGCTTTTTTGTACATAAAAGGTGCTAAGCTGTTTATGTCTCCTGCCTTGTTTTTAAGGGTGTTGATGATGAGCAAGACTTTTATTGGGTTGGTTGGAGCTAAGAATAGTGCATTCGGATATGTGTTGGTGAGGTAGTCTGACTGGACGGGTGTTCGAACTCGGGATTTTACTCGCCATGATTACACTTGTTGAAGGCTTTCACATTTTGTTTGTCCTCCAGAGCATCCAAGACCATGTCATAGTGGTCCAGTAGTTGGGATTGGCAGGAACGACCTGCTCTAAACCCATGCTGCCCTGGGTTGTACAACTGATGGGTATCTAAGTGGGTGGCGATCTTGCTTCTTAGAACCCCTTTCAAAAAATTTTATGATGTGGGATGTTAGCGCTAATTGGTCTGTAATTCTTAGCAATTGCTTTACTGCCATCTTTGTGGAGTGGGGCTATGTCTGTTTTTAGTGACTGTGGGATGACCCGTGTCCATGCTCCCTCTCCACAGAATGCTGAAGGCACGTGAAAGGGGCTTCTTGCAGCTCTTGATGAACATGGAGTTCCACAAGTCTGGGCCTAGGGCAGAGTGTATAGGCATGTCATTTATTGCTTTTTCTGTCTTTGTGGTGTTAGTATACTACTGTAATATCAATTTTTTTAATTAATCAAATTTTGAGTCTTAGGCTGTAGACTCTTAGTCTTTTTTAAGGCTCCCTAAACGCTGTGTTTCTAGTCTCCTGTATGATTTGTTAAGCTTAAGTTCGATATTTGTCATTTCTCTGACCAGTGCCTCCTTTCGTAATTCAAATATACTGGCCCCTTTCAGCAGCTCTGATTCTTCGATTCACCCGTATAGGAAGTCTCTCTCTTTCTAGTTTACATCTTCTCTTCTTTTTTCTTAAAGGAATCTGCCTTGAGCATACCTCAAGTGCCAGCGTTAATTCTTTGACTAGGTTTGGAATATACAGTGGACCCCCGGAAATCGTACTGCTCCCAACTCAAACAATTATGTAAGTGTATTTTTGTAAGTGCTTTTTTAAGTGTATTTTTTGGGGTCTGAAATGGACTAATCTAATTTACATTTGTCCTTATGGGAACAAATTTGTTTGGTAACGGCACTAGAACAGCATTCTGGAATGAATTATGTCCGATTTCCAGGGGTCCACTGCATATATTTACTGTAGTAAGTCTGAACAAATGGTGAATGGGTATACATATACATGTAACTGAAAACTGCTGTACTAGTGAAACACCATAAAGTTGGGCCCTCCTGTATTTCTGATCTGTTTAACCAACTTTTACCATTAATTTTGTTCACAATATTGTCAAAGCAAAATAGATTAATCATTAATAATTTTTCTTCTTCTTTCAACACACCGGCCGTATCTCACCAAGGCAGGGTGGCCCAAAAAGAAAAACAAAAGTTTCTCTTATTAATTTTAGTAATGTATACAGGAGAAGGGATTACTAGCCCCTCTCTCCCGGCATTTTAGTAGTTTCTAATGACACGCATGGCTTACAGAAGAAGAATTTTGTTCCACTTCCTCATGAAGCAAATTATTTTTATTGTAGTAGTATATTCATAAGTGATAAACCCATGAAGGTCATAGTGCCTGGTGAATGGGAGGTAATCAGATAATGAAAGGGTAGCTCCAATCCCTCGGATGAAGAGCCCTTCACCGGCCTCAAGCCACCCCCATGAAGGGTTTAATGATAAAAACATCATTGTGTAATACAGTATTTGATTAATGTATATAACAGAGCCATACCTAGAGATGAGTAGAAACATAACTCACCATCATTTTTGTAGTGTTTGTTATGTGCTTGTAGAAGTATCTTAATACGGTCCAGAGGAGCCACTGTGGTCTTCGCACACATTCCTGCCAAACCTGAGAAGTAAACATTCATTGTTACTTGTGAAATGAAAACAAAGTTAGATGTATTTTGGCCACTGCACAAACCTAGAATAGTATCCCCTTATTCCACAAGCCCAGCCTCCTCTACTTCAATGCTCACAAAAGAAATATTGGAGGGTGGTCACAAAATTCCAAAGCAGCTTGGAGTAGGAGGAAGTGCAGGATTACTAAACGTATTATCCAGAGGGCTGAAGAGGGGTTGCTAAGGTGGCTCAGACAGAGAGGATGGAACAAAATAGGATGACTTTGAGGGGTGTATAAATCTGTAGTGGAGGGAAGGTGGTGTAGGGGTCGTCCTAGAAATGGTTGGAGGAAGGGGGGTAAAGGAGGCTTTGTGTGCAAGGGGCTTAGATGTCCAGCAAGCATAAATGAACATGTTAGATAGGACTGGAGGTAAGTGATTTTTTATGACTTGACGTGGTGTTAGTCTTAGCAAGATAACATTTACGAAGGTATTCAGGGAAACCAGTTAGCTGGACTTGAGTCCTGGAGGTGGGGAGTACAGTGCCAGCACTCTGAAGGAGGGGTGGGAATTTTTGAAGTTTTCAACTCTAGTATCAGTGCCCCTCTGCCTTGGTGGGATACGGCCGGTGTGTTAAAAAATATATACAAGTGTATGTTTGTGTGTGTGAATTTCTGTACATATGTGCACTTTCAAATGTATGCAGTATATGTTAAAAAAAAAAAAAAATGCCTCCTATTCAACTATGGCAGTCCCCCCCCCCCAAGAGTGAAATTCAAGTTCGTAGGTGCAGATTGTAAAAAAAAAAAAAAAAAAAAAAAAAAAAAAAAAAAAATTATTCCCTTTTAACTATAAAACTAAAATACATGCATCAACCTTTTCCCAATGGCTTCATATTTAATGGCTGAGGCATTACTGCCAGGACAGTACCCACTCTGTTCAGGCTGTGTGGGCAAACCTGTCAATGCAATAATTTTTTTAAGCTCTTAATCGTTGGAATTTTCATCAAATTACAGTCTTAAAAACACAATCATTTATTCTTACATGATAGTAAAGAATTTTATAACTGCAAAACAGTAAATGGATAAATACTGAATTCTTATTCTCATTCTCTTATCTGTAATCATAATTGAGTTTTAAGGCTGCCTGAAATGCCTTGCATAATAAGGGGATTTCTATAAATTAGTTTATATACAGTGGAACCTCGGTACTCTAACTTAATTCATTCCAGAAGGCTGTTCGAGTGCCAATCTGTTTGAGAACCAAACAAATTTTTCCCAACCAATTTTCTTTTTGGTTGGCTGTTATCACTAATCTTCGTAGGCCCCATGGTGACTTATTTATTCAACGCCAAAAAATGCGAAGAAACACTAAATAGTCTACAGTGAAGTTCTGGCAGGTCGTGTTTGTTTAGTAGAGTATCAAGCAAAGGGTCAACTACCGAGCGATTATTTTACCGAACAAAGTGCTCGAATACCGAATTGTTAAAGTAGGGAACTGTTCGAGTACCGAGGTTCCACTGTATGTCAATTACCCTAATTGTATAATACAGTGGTACCTCAAGTTACGAGCTTAATTCATTCCAGACGGCTATTCAAGTGCCGATACCGAAGGAATTTGTTCCCATAATAAATAATGAAAATGAGATTAATCCATTTCAGACCCCCAAAAATACACTTACAAAAGCACCTACAAAAATACACTTACATAACTGTTCGAGTTTGGAGCTGCTCATAAGTAGAGGTACCACTGTATACTGTACTCCATGTTATAAAGTTGTTTTGTTTGAATACATATGTACTTGCATTTTTATGATGGTATTTTAAAATTTCAATCCCTGATCCCTGGCTGTCTTCAAGCAGGCACTGAACAGGCACCTAAAATCCATACCTGACTAGCCAGACTGGTTCGTACGTTGGACTGCGTGCGGCCAGCAGTAACAGCCTGGTTGATCAGGCCCTGATCCACCACGAGGCCTGGTCACAGACCGGGCCACAGGGGCGTTGACCCCTGGAACTCTCTCCAGGTCTCCAGGTAAAGGTTTGTAGAGCAACTGACAAGTGCAGGTTAGGTAACATTTGTCAGGAAATAGGACAAGTATTTCCTGACATCAGGGTCTTAGTCATATGATAACCTGCAGAGGGAGGTTTTGGTCATCCCACCGAGGCCTTCCGCTGGCTTACTCCTCCACCCCTTTAGAACCCAGCCTCCTCTACCTCAGTGCACTTAAAAGGAATAGTGCAGAGCAGTCATAAAATTTTAATGCAGCAAAACTAAAAATGGTTGGTTGGTCTGTGTGTGTACTCACCTAGTTGTGGTTGCAGGGGTCGAGTCACAGCTCCTGGCCCCGCCTCTTCACTGGCGGCTACTGGGTCACTCTCCCTGCGCCGTGAGCTTTATCATACCTCTGCTTAAAGCTATGTATGGAGCCTGTCTCCACTACGTCGCTTTCTAAACTATTCCACTTTCCGACCACTTTGTGACTGAAGAAATACTTCCTAACATCTCTGTGATTCATCCGAGTCTTCAACTTCCAACTGTGTCCCCTTGTTGCTGTGTCCCATCTCTGGAACATTCTGTCTCTGTCCACTTTGTCAATTCCTCTCAGTATCTTATATGTTGTTATCATGTCCCTCCTATCTCTCCTGTCCTCCAGTGTCGTCAGGTCGATTTCCCTTAACCTCTCCTCGTAGGACATACCCCTTAGCTCCGGGACTAGTCTTGTTGCAAACCTTTGCACTTTCTCTAGCTTCTTTACGTGCTTGGCTAGATGTGGGTTCCAAACTGGTGCTGCATACTCCAGTATGAGCCTAACGTACACAGTGTACAGAGTCCTGAACGATTCCTTATTAAGATGTCGGAATGCTGTTCTTAGATTAGCTAGGCGCCCATATGCTGCAGCAGTTATTTGGTTGATGTGCGCCTCAGGAGATGTGCCTGGTGTTATACTCACCAAGATCTTTTTCCTTGATTGAGGTTTGTAGTCTCTGGCCCCCTAGACTGTACTCCATCTGCGGTCTTCTTTGCCCTTCCCTAATCTTCATGACTTTGCACTTGGTGGGGTTGAACTCCAGGAGCCAATTGCTGGACCAGGCTTGCAGCCTGTGTGTGTGTGTGTGTGTGTGTATGTGTGTGTGTGTGTGTAGTATTTTAATACATACCCAGGTATTAAAAAACAATGGATACCAGCTATTAATTTTTTAATACATATGTATTAAAAAATCATTACACATACATACATACTGTACATATATTTTGAGTTTTGCAGCATTAAAATTTTATGACTGCTCTGCACGTATTCCTTTTAAGTGCACTGAGGTAGAGGAGACTGGGCTCATGAGATGTGGGGATACCGTTCTCAGATGAGCACAGCAACTGAAATACATACATCTTTTTCTTTATTGATGTTTAGATCAAGCAAAAATCAACAAGCTGTAATATGTGAGAATCCGCCCATCCTATTTGGAAGCTAAGTTGCCCATAACTGGGACAAATTCTATGGCAAACGTGATATGTATGCAAGGGATGGGGTTCATCTCTCTGGGGCTGGAGTGATTGCATTAGCCGATACGATTGAGGGGGTCATTGGAGACTTGTCTAGGACTTTAAACTGATAGATTATAGAGGTATGGGTGTTTGTGAGAAACAATCAGGCTGTAGTATTAGGCCTGGAAACAGCAGATATTACCAGGATACCTCAGGGATATGTTTAAAAAACAATATTCAAAATAAAGTTTGTAAATGCAAAGCAATTGATAAACAAACAAAGAGATAGTAGAGGGCAACGAGTGACTAGCTCCCCTTTAAAGGGTTTTCTATACAAATAGTAGGAGTCTAAGAAATAAGATAGATGAGCTAAGATTACTTGCAAGTGCAGGTAATATAGATATTATTGCTATAACAGAGACCTGGTTCAACCTGAAAGATAGAGAAATGCCTTCCGAGTGCAACATTCAGGGTTACAAACTATTCCACACTGATAGGGTCAACAGGAAGGGTGGTGGAGTGGCGATGTATGTCAGAGATAATTTAAATTGTTGTGTTAGACATGATATAAGATTAGAAACAGCGGACACAGAATCTGTTTGGCTA
>WNWK01058484.1:0-10440 GCA_009830355.1 Cherax destructor | reverse complement strand
AGTATCTGAATATGTTTCTAACTCATTATGCCAGTCAATGTTAATCATAGCTGTTATAAAGTTATTTACAGCTGACTCGTTATGTAGTCTGAAGGTAACTTTTGTAATATCTTGGGGCAATTTACCAAGGTTGGTTATGAGAAAGGTCGGATAGTGATCTGTGGTGTTGTCTGTGATTATGCCTGATTTTAGAGGGATATAGTGTTAGTCCAGATGTGGTCTAGTAATGAGGTACTAGTCTCGGAGATTCTTGTAGGTTTTGATATTGTTGGTAGTAACAAGCAGTTGCTCATAGTGTTTGTGAATTCTGTTACTTGTGGGTCCTGTTTGTGTAGGAGATTTATATTGAAATCTCCTGTGAGCAGCAAATGGTCTTTGTGTGCATCAGTTACCAGGTTTCCTAGTTTTTCACTAAAGTGGTGAATGTTTGACTGTGGTAATCTGTAGATATTTATCACTGTGAGGGTTTTTGCAGGTCTTTTGATTTAAATTTAGCTATAATATATTCTCCATGCTCATCCTTTATGCAAGAGTTATTGATACATTCAAGTTGATCTGAGTAATATATAGCTATTCCACCCCCTCGCTGATCTGTCCTACAGTTGTGAATGGCTGTGTAACCTGGGATGGCATAGACATCTGTAGTATCAGGCTTTAGCCAGGTCTCAGTGAGTGTGATGATTGACATATTGGTCTGGAGGGATTGGAGTAGTGCTGTGAGGTCATCATAATGTTTGCTCAAAGATCTAACATTGTAATTGAAGATAGTTATGTTATTGTTGGCTCTGAGTAATGTCTTTGCTTGATCTGCTGTGTAATAGTTGCAGTTGCTGTTGGAATCATGTAAGTCATTTAATAATAGGTTGATATCAGGATCAATTCCTGTAATCATAAGATTTGATGTGATTCTATAACTAGACCTGAGAACAATGGATAATACTAAACTTAATAATATGGTACTAGATTAAATTCTTAGTAACTATTGGATTATTACAATTTTTAACAATTGTTCACAGAGATATAGGATATTTGACAGAGTTCTTGGCACGTGAATTTGTACCTTAGTTAATTTATACAAATACAATTAATTGAACTATGGTAGTTATTCTAAAGCTAGGAATAAAGGAGCTAGGGAAAATAATAGCAAACAATGAAAGTAAAGTTATTTAGCACCTGAGTTAACACCTTAATTATTTTATTATAAGAACTGTGGCAGTTAGATAATTTTTTTAAAAATAAAGAAACTAGGGAATATAATAGTAAACAATGAGAGTAAACACTTTAGGGAATATAATAGTAAACAATGAGAGTAAAACACTTTAGCACCAGAATTAGCACCTTAATTATTTTTTAAAGCTTCAAGAAAAGGAGTTTACTTGAAGAATATATAAATATATAAAGAATATATAAATGGGGACTAAATTAAATGGACAGATAGTAAATATGATATAAAATTAACTTAGAAGCAAGATTTGATTTATATTATAAAGTTTAAGCAAGTAATAGCACTAAAAAAAAGTACATTGTATATGAGGTAGTTGGTACTAGCTAGTAAAGTTAGTACAAAGAATTGCACAATAATCTAGTAGGAACATACACTAATACACCTTGGAAAAATAAACACATAAGCAGTATAATGTGATCCTTTATTGACAACGTTTCGCCCACGCAGTGGGCTTTATCGAGTCACAGACAGATCTACCTGGAAAAAGAGTAACATGAGTATTTATAAGATTTAGTCAGGTGGAGAATGCTGCATGTGACAGTCTTCAAAGTAGTGTGATAGTTTAAAACCTTGTGTGACTTAAAGGACCTGCAGTGTTCCATTCTTGAGTTCTATGTGGGATAGCGTTGAAGAAGTTTCTTGGCAATAGGTTCAGCTATGTTGTAGAAGCCGTTGTTCTGGTTGAAGTTGTTGGATATACAGATAAGTGATGATTCCAGGATTCTTCGGTATTGCGTGTTGTCTTCTCTGGCGATGAGTCTTGCGTTTCTGTAGTTGATTAAATGGTTGTGTAAATTTTGATGTTGAACACAGGCATTTCTTGAGTCGTCAGATCTGCCTGCGTACTGGTGTTCTGAAATTCGTGTTTGGAGGTCTCTGGATGTTTCGCCGACGTATAATTTGCTGCAGTCATTACAAGGAATTGTGTATACCCCTGCAGTGGATTGTAGCTTGTCCTGTCTGTTACTGGTAATGTCCTTGATGGTGGTGGATGTGGAGGTAGATACTCGGAATGAGGTATTGGAAAAAATGTTGGAAACGTGTTTGGTAATGGAGTTGGTGGGGAGGACTATGTATCTTTTCTCGGCAGTATCTTCTCTGGGTGTGTTGAAGATGTTTAATGCCCGTCGTCTAGTCTCTAATGAACTGATGAGGATAGTGAAGTTTAGAAAAAACTTGCTCAACAAGGGAGCATTCCTCCTCAAGGAACTCACTGATGCAGTTTCTGAGTGCGCGCAGGAAAAAGCCTATAATTACACCACGTTTAATCTTGGTGTCGTGGTGAGAGTAGAAGTGGAGAAGATCGTGTTGGTTGGTAGGTTTTCAATAGACTTTAAAATGAAGTTCATGGTCAGCTTTGCAGAGAAGAACATCAAGGAATGGAAGGGAGTTGTCGACTTCTTCTTCTAGTGTGAACTGGATTGATGGCTCAACCTGGTTGAGCTTGTGTTGGAGAGCTTGAATGTTGAAACGTCTGGGAGTAATGATGAGAATGTCGTCAACATAACGGAGCCAGGTGACAGTAGAGGGAATAATAGTGGAAAAACGCTCGGCTTCCAGATGTTCCATATATAGGTTCGCAAGGACGGCACTAAGTGGCGATCCCATGGGTAGTCCAAAAGTTTGCTGAAAAAGTTGATTTTCGAAAGAAAAACATGTAAAGCCCACACATAGTTCAACAAGGTCGATGAAATCGCTGGCTGGAAGAGGAAGATCAAGTGAGTCGTCAATTTTTCTGCGCAAGAGATCAATAGCTTGTGTAGTAGGTACTTTGGTGAATAGGGATGTTACATCAAGGCTGGAGAGTTTCTTGTTCCTGATGTTGATGCTGCGAATGCGATTGAGAAGGTCACCAGAGTGTTTGAGATGTGCTGGACTGATAGTGCCCAAAAGTTTGGAGAGGTGTTTAGCGAGAATGCCTGAGAGTTGGTGGGGAGCACTGCCTATTCCCGAGGATATGGGCCTCAATGGGATGCCTGGTTTGTGCGTCTTTGGCAGACCGTACATTCTGGCAGGTCTGGGGTTGCTGGGAATGGTGTGTAGAAGTTTCTTCCCTTGTTCTGATTCCCTAAGATCAGAACGTTTCGCACTGCGTGGGCGAAACGTTGTCAATAAAGGATCACATTATACTGCTTATGTGTTTATTTTTCCATTGTGTCGGTATTTTATACCATTTATTTCCACTAATACACCTTATTATCTTTATTATAGCCTTCTATTTATCTATACTGTTAGTGAGAATGGTGGTTGGTCACCACTAACTCTCTCATCAAATATTTTACTCAATGAATCTTGTCTGAGACCTTATTACAACTTTATTACGACCTTATTACAACCTTATTACAACCTTATTACACTACTTTCTGGCTCAAGATATCCACTGGTATAGTTCCTATGAATATCTCTCTGTCAAGACCTTTAACAATGACCTTGTAAATTATTATCAAAATTATTTAGAACTGCCTTGTACCCCAGACCAAACTACCTTAATAATAACACCATTATAATAATAATAATAATAATAATAATAATAATAACTACCACAATAATAGTAATTACTACAATAATAATAACTACTACAATACTAATAACTACTACAATAATAATAACTACTACAGTAATAATAACTACTGCAATATTAATAACTACAACAATAATAACTACAACAATAATAATAACTACTACAATAATAATAACTGCAACAATAATAATAACTACTATAATAGTAACTACTACAATAATAATAACTACTACAATAATAATAACTACTACAATAATAACTACTACAGTAATAATTACTACAATAATAACTATTACAATAATAACTACTACAATAATAGTAACTACTACAATAATAATAACTACTACAATACCTGGAGTATACCTGGAGAGAGTTCCAGGGGTCAACGCCCCTGCGGCCAGGTCTATGACCAGGCCACATGTTATTTCAGAGCCTGATCAACCAGGCTGTTACTGCTGGCCGCACGCAGTCCAACGTACGAACCACAGCCTGGCTGGTCAGGTACCGACTTTAGGTGCCTGTCAAGTGCCTGCTTGAAGACAGCCAGGGGTTTGTTGGTAATCCCCTAATATATGCTGGGAGGCAGTTGAACAGTCTTGGGCCCCTGACACTTATTGTGTTGTCTCTCAACGTGCTAGTGGCACCCCTGTTTTTCATTGGGGGGATGTTACATCGCCTGCCGAGTCTTTTGCTTTCGTAGGGAGTGACTCTCGTGTGCAAGTTTGGTACTAATCCCTCGAGAATTTTCCACGTGTATATAATAATGTATCTCTCACGCCTGCGTTCTAGGGAGTACAGTTTTAGGAACTTCAAACGTTCCCAGTAATTGAGGTGGTTTATCGCAGTTATGTGTGCCGTGAAGGTTCTCTGCACATTTTCTTGGTCAGCAATTTCACCTGCCTTGAAAGGTGCAGTTAGTGTGCAGCAATATTCCAGCCTAGATAGAACAAGCGACCTGAAAAGTGTCAACATAGGCTTGGCATCCCTGGTTTTGAAGGTTCTCATTATCCATCCTGTCATTTTTCTAGCAGATGCGATTGCTACGGTGGTATGGAACTTGAAGGTGAGATCCTCTGACATGATCACTCCCAGGTCTTTGACATTAGTTTTTCGCTCTGTTGTGTGGTTGGAATTTGTTTTGTACTCCGATGAGATTTTTAATCTCCTCACGTTTTCCATATCTGAGTAATTGAAATTTCTCATCATTGAACTTCATATTGTTTTCTGCAGCCCATTTAAAGATTTGGTTTATGTCTGCTTGGAGTCTTGCAGTGTCTTCAACGGTGGACACTGTCATGCAGATTCGGGTGTCATCTGCAAAGGAAGACACAACACTGTGGCTTATATCCCTGTCTATGTCCGATATGAGGATGAGGAACAGGATGGGAGCGAGTACTGTGCCTTGTGGAACAGAGCTTTTCACTGTAGCCGCCTCAGACTTTACTCTGTTGACTACTACTCTTTGAGTTCTACTTTTTAGGAAATTATAGATCCATCTACCAACTTTTCCTGTTATTCCTTTATCACGCATTTTGTGTGCTATTACACCATGATCACACTTGTCAAAGGCTTTTGCAAAGTCTGTGTATATAACATCTGCATTCTTTTTGTCTTCTAGAGCATCCAGAACCTTGTCGTAGTGGTCCAGTAGTTGGGACAGACAGGAGCGACCTGCTCTAAATCCATGCTGCCCTGGGTTGTGTAATTGATGGGTATCTAGATGAGTGGCGATCTTGCTTCTTAGAACCCTTTCAAATATTTTTATATGGGACGTTAGCGCTATTGGTCTGTAGGTCTTAGCTATTGCTTTACTGCCTTCTTTGTGGAGTGGGGCTAAGTCTGTTGTTTATAGTAACTGAGGAACGACCCCAGTGTCCATGCTCCCTCTCCATAGGATGTTAAAAGCACGTGATAGGGGCTTCTTGCAGTTCTTGATGAACACGGAGTTCCATGAGTCTGGGCCTGGAGCAGAGTGCATGGGCATGTTATTTATTGCCTTTTCGAAGTCATTTGGCGTCAGGGTAATGTCAGATAGGCATGCGTCTGCCAAGTTCTGTGGTACTCTCATAAAAAATTCATTTAGGTCTTCGACTTTCAGTCTGGTTAGCGGCTCGCTAAAAACTGAGTCAAACTGGGACTTTAGTAACTCACTCATTTCCTTGCTGTCATCTGTGTAGGACCCATCCCGTTTAAGTAGGGGCCCAGTACTGGATGTTGTTCTCGACTTTGATTTGGCATAAGAAAATAAATACTTTGGGTTTCTTTCAATTTCATTTATGGCCTTTAGTTCTTCCCGCATTTCTTGGTTCCTGTAAGATTCCTTTAGTTTTAATTCGATGTTTGCTATTTCTCTGACCAGTGTCTTCCTACGTATTTCAGATATATTGGCCTCTTGTAGCCGCTCCGTTATTCTTTGCCTTCGCCTGTATAGGGAGCGCCTCTCTCTTTCTAGTTTACATCTTCTCCTCCTTTTCCTTAAGGGAATTTGCCTTGAGCAAACCTCAAGTGCCACAGAGTTAATTTGTTGTAGACATAGGTTAGGATCTGTGATGCTTAGGCTATCTTCCCAGTTTATATCGTTTAGGACTTGGTTTACTTGGTCCCACCTTATGTTTTTGTTATTGAAGTTGAATTTGGAGAAGGCTCCCTCGCGACTGATCACATTTTGTCGATCTGGGGCTCCCCGCATACATGTCTGGACCTCTATTATGTTGTGATCTGAGTATATTGTTTTTGATATGATGACATTTCGTATCAGATCATCATTGTTAGTGAAGATGAGGTCCAGCGTATTCTCTAATCTTGTAGGCTCTACTATTTGGTGGTTTAAGGTGAATTTGGTGCAGAGATTTAAAAGTTCATGTGTGTGCGAGTTTTCATCTGAGCTGCCTCCTGGTGTTATCTCTGCTACCACATTGTTTGCAATGTTCCTCCATTTTAGGTGCCTTAGGTTGAAATCCCCCAGGAGCAAGATGTTGGGGGCAGGAGCTGGAAGATTTTCCAGACAGTGGTCAATTTTCAGAAGCTGTTCCTGGAATTGTTCGGACGTTGCATCTACAACAATAATAATTATTATAATAATAATAACTACAACAATAATAATAAGTACTATAATAGTAAGTACTACAATAATAATAACTACAGTACTACAATAATAACTACTACAGTAATAATTACCACAATAATAACTGCTACAATAATAATTACTACAATAATAGTAACTACTACAATAATAATAACTACTACAATAATAATAACTTCTACAATAATATTAACTACTACAATAATAGTAACTACTACAATAATAATAACTACTACAATAATAGTAACTACTACAATAATAATAACTACTACAATAATAATAACTACTACAATAATAATTACTCCAATAATAACAACTACTCCAATAATAACAACTACTACAATAATAATAACTACCACAATAATAATAACTATTACAATAATATTAACTACTACAAAGATACGTTACTATGTACGACAAACAGCACTACTTACACTATACTGGGGATCAACAACGACAAACCACTTAAAACTAATAATAACACAACAAAAAACCGCAGTGTGAATGATCACACAATCCACTGCTAGACAACCCCCACTCTTCAAAGACCTAAACCTACTCACTATACAAGACATTCACTCGTACTACTGTGCAACCTACATTTACAGAACAATATATTCTAATATTAATCCCGACCTGAAACGCTTTCTTGACAGTTGTAATAGGACCCACAGACACAACACTAGGCATAAAAATCTCTATGAGATTCCCCGAGTCAAACTAAATCTTTTCAATAACTCATTGTACATAAAAGGGCCCAAAATCTGGAACTCTGCCAGAAATCTCCAGAACCACTGGTTCAGCATTTTTAAAACTACAGTTAAAAGCACCTTATCTCCTTAACCTATCCCAGCCCATCATAAATACATATGTAAAAACTATACATGCATTTGCTCAATATCATGTACATAGGTAAAACTTTCTCATCAATATAATCAATATACGTATATACTTACTCATAATATCTGTATTCATCTCAAATGTTAATCACTCCATTATGGCCGCCTAAGGTTAATAATCAAAATTGTACGTCTTCTCTACAAGACTTATTAAAGCCATATAACATGACTTAATAGAATACTCACTTCTCTTGTATTCATTGTGACTCATCTAATGACCATATGTACTGTTATTGCTATATTAATCTTAAGTTAGTTTTAAGTTTGCCCGAAGTGCTCTCCAGGTATATACCTGCAGTATGCCTGGAGAGGGTTTCGGGGGTCAACGCCGCCGCGGCCCGGTCTGAGACCAGGCCTCGTGGTGGATCAGGGTCTGATCAACCAGGCTGTTACTGTTGGCCGCACGGAAACTGACGTACGAACCACAGCCCGGCTGGTCAGGTACTGACTTTAGGTGCCTGTCCAGTGCCTTCTTGAAGACAGCTAGGGGTCTATTGGTAATCCCTCTAATGTACGTTGGGAGGCAGTTGAACAGTCTTGGGCCTCGGACACTTATTGTGTTGTCTCTCAAATGTACTCGTGGCGACCCTGCTTTTCATCGGGGGAATGTTGCATCTCCTGCCAAGTCTTTGCTTTCATAGGGAGTGATTTTCGTGTGCAGGTTTGGTGCCAATCCCTCCAGGACCTTCCAAGTGTATATTATCATATATCTCTCTCGCCTGAGTTCCAAGGAATACAGATCAAGGACCTTCAACCTTTCCCAATAATTTAGGTGCTTTATCGTACTTATGTGTGCCGTGAAAGTTCTTTGTACGCTCTCCAGGTCTGCATTGTCTCCTGCCTTGAAGGGGGCAGTTAGTGTACAGCAGTATTCCAGCCTAGAGAGAACAAGCGATTTGAAGAGAATCATCATGGGCTTGGCGTCCCTAGTTTTGAAGGTTCTCATTATCCATCCTATTATTTTTCTAGCAGATGAGGTAGATACATTGTTGTGGTCTTTGAAGGCGAGATCCTCTGACATTATCTCTCCCATGTCCTTCACATTTCTTTTTCGCTCTATTATATGGTTAGAATTTGTTGTATACCCTGATACAGTTTTAATTTCCTCAAGTTTTCCATATCTGAGTAGTTGAAATTTCTCCTCGTTGAACTTCATATTGTTTTGAGTGACCCATTTGAAGATTTGGTTGATGTCCGCTTGGAGTCTTGTTGTGTCTTCGATGGAGGTCACTGCCATGACAATCCAGGTGTCATCCACAAAGGAAGACACGGAGCTATGGCTTACATCTCTGTTTATGTCAGAAATGAGGATGAGGAATAGAATGGGAGCGAGTACTGTGCCTTATGGAACAGAGCTTTTCACCGTGGCTGCCTGGGACTTTACTCTGTTTACTATTACTCTTTGTGTTCTATTTGTCAGAAAGTTATAGATCCATCTACCAACTTTTCCTGTTATTCCTTTATCACACATTTTGTGAGCTATTACACCGTGGTCACACTTGTCGAAAGCTTTTGCAAAGTCTGTGTATACTACATCTGTATTTTGTTTATCCTCAACAGCATCCAGGACCTTATCATAGTGGTCCAGTAGCTGGGACAGGCAGGAGCAAACTGCTCTAAACCCGTGTTGCCCTGGGTTGTGTAGTTGATGGGTATCTAGGTGGTTGGTGATCTTGCTTCTTAGAACCCTCTCAAAGATTTTTATGATGTGGGATGTTAGTTCTTTGCAATTGCTTTATTGCCACCTTTGTGGAGTGGGGCTAAGTCTGTTGTTTTTGGTGTGTGTGGGATGACCCCTGTGTCCATGCTCAATCTCCATAGAATGCTGAAGGCACGCGATGGGGGCTTCTTGCAATTCTTCATGAACACGGAGTTCCATGAGTCTGGGCCTGGGGCAGAGTGCATGGGCATGTCATTTAGTGCCTTTTCAAAGTCTTGTGGAGTTAGGAAAATATCCGAGATTTTTGAGATGACTAAATTTTGGGTTTCGTTCATAAAGAATTCATTTGGATTGTCGACCCTTAGTCTGGGCAGCGGCTCACTGAACACTGAGTTGTATTGGGACTTTAATATATCACTCATTTTTTGGCTGTCATCTGTGTATGTCCCATCCCGCCTAAGCAGGGGCCCAATACTGGATGTTGTTTTTTCTTTAGATTTGGCATAAGAGTAGAAGTATTTTGTTTTTGTTTTTCAATTTCCTTTATGGCTTTTAGTTCTTCCTGTGATTCTTGTCTCCTGTAAGATTCCTTCAGCTTAAGTTCGATATTTGCAATTTCATTGACCAGTGCCTCCCTTCGTATTTCAGAAATATTGATCCCTTTCAGCAGCTCTGTGACTCTTCGCCTTCCTCTGTATAGGGAGCGTCTCTCTCTTTCTAGTTTACATCTTCTCTTTTTTTTCTTAATAACATCTCAAGAACCACAGAGTTCATTTTTTCTAGGCAAATGTTCGGATCCGTGTTGTTTAGTATATCTTTCCAGCTTGTTTCATTTAGGACATGGTTGACTTGATCCCATTGTATGTTTTTGTTATTGAAATTGAATTTTGTGAAGAGACCTTCATGACTGATCACGTTTTGCTGGTCAGGAGCCCTGTGCATACATGTCTGTACCTCTATTATGTTGTGATCTGAGAGTGTAGTCTTTGATACAGTTATATTACGTATCAGATCGCCGTTGTTAGTGAATATGAAAAAACAATTGAGCATCTT
>WNWK01058483.1:0-10440 GCA_009830355.1 Cherax destructor | reverse complement strand
CACGACTTGATGCCAAGAAATACTCAGTGAGTTTAGAGACTATGTACAGGCGGGGGGTTTTATTTCCCAACAAGTGTTCAGCGGGGGGGAAAATAAACAAACCCCCACACGAGAGAAGTCAGGGCAAAGCCAATAAGGACGACCACTTTTTTTGGGGGGAATGGTGGTGACTTAACAGGAACCTTTGTTGTCCACTGGAAAGACAAGAATTGTGTTTATTTTTTTCTTTTTGGGGATATATGATGGTAGGCTTGTAAACTTCGTTTTTATTTAAAATTTTTCATTTGCCCCCATACCCATGGTGGGGGGGTAGTCCCCCATACCCATGGTGGGTGTCCCCCAAAACCCATGGTGGGGGGAGTCACCCCATACCCATGGTGTGGGGGTTTTCACCCCATACCCATGGGGGGGGTACCCCAAAACCCATGGTGTCATCCCCCAAAACCCATGGTGTGGGGGAGTCCCCCCAAAACCCATGGTGTGGGGGTAGACACCCCATACCCATGGTGTGGGCGGTAGTCACCCAACCCATGGTGGGGTGGGTCACCCCATACCCATGGTGGGGCGGTGCCCCCCCAAACCCATGGTGTGGGCGGTATACCCCTCCCATGGTGGGGCGGTAGTCCCCCAAAACCCATGGAGGGGGGTCCCCCACCCATGGTGGGGCGGTAACCCCCCCATGGGGGCGTATCCCCCAACCCATGGTGGGGGGTAGCCCCCCCAACCCATGGTGGGGGGGAAAAACACCCCATACCCATGGGGGGGGTCACCCCATACCCATGGTGTGGGGGTAGTCACCCCAACCCATGGTGGGGCGGTGTCACCCCATACCCATGGTGTGGGGGTTCACCCCATACCCATGGGGGGGAGTCCCCCCATACCATGGTGGGGCGGTAGTCACCCCATACCCATGGTGGGGGGAGCCCCCAACCCAGGGGGGCGGTAGTCACCCCATCCCATGGGGGGGGCGGTAGTCCCCCCCATACCCATGGTGGGGCGGTAGTCACCCATCCCATGGTGGGGGGGAGTCACCCCATACCCATGGTGGGTGGTTGTCACCCCATACCCATGGTGGGTGGTAGTCACCCCAACCCGGGTGGGTGGTAGTAAAAGATTACAGAAAAAAGGGGGTGGGGAGGGGGCCCAAGTTTTGATAGCGAGAATTAAAAGGGAAAATAAACTCAGGTAGATTTCACAATCAACGTTAAAAAGGGTTTTTTACAGATTACAGAGGTTAAATGGGTCCAGAGACTGGACCCCAAAGTTTTGATAGCAAACAAGGTAGAAGGTAATGAATCATTTAAATTTACTTACTTACGTTTATACATGGTTACAATCATGAACAAATTAACTTGTTTAAAAAATTTTTTTTGTACTTCCCATATCTAATATTGCAATCAGAACAAGTTAACTAACACTACATTCCAGTACAAAGATGTGAAAAAATCTTTAAAATTTTAAAACAACCAATAATAAGATTTAGATTTTGCCACCAAGTGGCTAGTTTATTGTAGCACAAGAGCATATGGATCAAAAGGCCCCCCGGAACTAAGTCCAAAAGGGTTAAAAATTGTACTTTGGTTTATATCTACAGTTCACTTTTTGTTACAACAAATTTGGAATTTGCTTAGAATATGGGGATCTTATTTTCATTAATAAGATTTTTTGACATGTCACATATTTTTAAATTCACTTGTATTCTCAATAAGTGCACAATTAAGCACATAGTGTTCAAGACAGTGACCATATGCCTGATCACATAATTTGCATTTAGTTTGATCATCATCTGTGTCTCCCAAACTGCCAGAAGTACCTGTAGCCAAGCCTAAGCCTGGCCACTACAACATCAGTCAGTCTGTTCACATTGCAAGTTGCTCCATAAACATACTTATCTACATTCATGTTATCATAGTGGGTTATAGATCTACTCAGGCTTCTAAATGCATTCCTATAGCAATCATTTTCATTATTTATTTCTCTCCTAATATTATTCCTAATGCTAGACACAGATATACCAAAGTTATATTCTACATTCTCCTTTGGTGCTCTTCTTCTAACATATCAACTTTATCATGAAGGAGTAATCCAATGTGTGACGGAATCTATAGCAATTGACATTAATTCCTTTGTCCCGATTTTTGAGTATCTATACCTGGCTTCTCCAATGAGGATGCTGTTAGAGTCATTATATAAGTCAAGAGCCTTCAATGATGACATGGAATCAGTAATGATGATAGAGTCAAGCTCAGTGTCATAAGTTAGCTTTAGTTCCATTAGATTGCAAACAATTCAGTTTGCAGTGTAGAGCCCAGTTGAATTAGCCAATAATAAGTGGATTAACAAAATAAATTTAAATTTATTTTTGTGAGTAACTAGCTTGTAGTAATTTTTAATATTTCTTTCTAACATTATTATTGCTTTCTCAAATGTTTTCACTTAGTGTACAGTGGAACCTCCGTATTCATACATCCCAATATTTGCACAACTCGATATTCGTCCAACTTTTTCGAGAAAAATTTGATTTGGTATTCGGAAGGCCCTGATATTCGACCTAAACAAAACAATCCATCTGGATGAAGTCTGATTAATTAAGTAAGTTTATTAAGGTATATACAAATACAGTTACATAGATCATCATACATAGCAGCATATGTTAGAAAACCTAGGATAACCCAAAAGTCAGACAGAGTGACTTATTTCTATTGGGGTCCATTTAATACCTTAATATTATACACTGTAGGAGATATATGTTATTATACTATAAAGGATATATACTAGGAACACGGTAAAAGAGTTATTTACATATACATGTGTTAGCTAAAAATAAAAAACATTCTCCTCCCATCTGGCTGATGCATGACTGGCTTTGACATGTGCAGGCAGTCTGTTCCATTCCTTTATTGCTGTACAATAAAAGGTGTTTGAAGCCTGGCCACTGACTGTGGGTACTACAAAGTTGTGCTCTCTTCCCAAGTACTATGACTCTTTGGTTTCCAGCCTTGACAAAATTGTTAGCAAGATATTCTGGACACTGTTTGTGAGCAATTTTATAAACTTGATTTAATTTAAGTTGTTTTACTCTGTCTTCAGTATTCAGCATATCAATTGTTGTAATTCATCCTGGCCTCATGTTCTCTTGGACCCAGGTCCAGATGAATCTTACCATTTTGTTCTGGGTGATTTGCAGTTTATATTTCGTTTTTTTGTCAAGGCAGAGTACCATGAAGAGCAAGCGTAGTCCATATGACATTGTATAAGGGCTAGACATAGGGTCCTGCGAGCCTCAGTAGGTAGACACTGTGCTTGTCTGTAGAGGAACTTCAGTCTGGCATTCGCTTTCTTTACTATACTGTTTCCTATCAATTCTCCTGACATGCATGGGTCAAAGGGAATTCCCAGATATTTTACTGAGGAAACTGAAGTGATGGATTCCCATTACACAGGACATTAAAATTATTTACCCTTCTCGGTTTATATTTCCTGTTTTCCGAGATGTAACGATAGTTTGTGTCTACAACCATTTGCTGCAGGACTCCAGTTCCAGTGTTAATACATTAGCTAATCTTGTGGGTCTTTTCTAGAGCACGTCATCCGCATACAGTAGGAGTTTGCACTTGACACTGATGGGCTATCATTTACATAACACAGGAATAATAAGGACCCAGAATACTACCTTGAGGAACTCCACATGCTATCGGCAGTGGTTCTGATTCCGTTTTGTTGATTTTGACAATTTGTTTCCTGTTTCTAAGATAGACTTAAACCAGTCTGTGGAACCTATGCCGATAGCTTGAAGTTTCTTACAAATATTTGTGTTGACAGTATCGAAGGCCTTTGCAAGTCTAAAGTTACCATTCTATGAGGTTCCCTATAGACATTTCAGTTCTCATGTAATCCATCAGATTAATTAGGAGGTGTCGGTTGAGTAAGATCTCCTAAAGCCTGATTGGTAACTATGAAGAATGTTTTGTCACTAAGATATTTAACTACTTGACAGTACACCGCCCTCTCTAGAATTTTGGATATTACACTGATACTAACAGGCCTATAGTTGGCATCAGACCTACTATTTTTCTTGAAGATAGGAGAACTCTGGCCCTTGAACCCATCTGGACTGTATTAGTGGTGATGGACAAATTTATTAGTGAGCAATGGGGATTGCCAGTTCAGAGGCACCATCTTTTAGGACTTTAGACGGATGTTATCTGGGCCGGTGCTCTTAATTGGGCTAACCTGCTTAGTTCTTTTTGCACGACGTCATGAGATACACTTACTAGTCGACAACTGTTTGGAGTTACCCTTTATTGGTATAGTATGTTTAAACTTATCAGAGTCTGTGTTAAAGGTATTTGATGCAGCTGGTAGTTACTTACTAGTGTTGATGCGACAGTTGTGTAGTATGAATTAAAACAATTTGCCACTTTAGTTGTTTCATGGCATACCTCGTTATCGACATTTAGTACTGTGTTAGATCTATCTACGGGTTTATTCTATACCCAAACTGTTTTAGTTTTGCCAGAGCTTTCAGAGTTATTCTTGTACTTTCGATTTTTGAGCAATTGGCCTTTTATGCTTCCTGCACTCTGTTCCTCACCCTTTGGAATTCATTTAGTGTTGCAATATCCCGTCTGTTTGCATTAAATCTTTTTATCAACTGGTCTCTGAATTTCATATTATCTAATATCTCAGTAGTCATCCAGGGTTCAGTTCTTCGTTTAATCCTAACCTCTTTAACTGGTACAATATTATCAAGGATGGCAGTGAACAGTTTAGTTAGTTAGTTTGATATCTTTATTATGCACCCCATACCCATCCTGTGAGCGGTAGTCAAAAGATTACAGAGGTACATAATGGGTCCAGGGACTGGACCCCAAAGTTTTGATAGCTGGGCAAGTTACAAACTTGTTAACACTGACCAGTCACAATTGTGTAGCATATTTGCCAGTGTTTCTTTACTGTAGTTTCAGTTGACCTAATTTTTATTGTCCCGTGTAGGCCTATCCATTCCCTAGTGATTTTCCTGGTACAGTAAATGATGAAATGATCACTAAGACCTGTGGTAATGACCCCTGACTGACTAATGTTCTCAGGGCGGTTACAAAGTATGTGGTCAATTAGGGTGGCTAAGAACTGTGTGATCGGGGCATTACAATGTAATTTGTTCTTGATTTTAACCATGTATGGACGTGTTTATTATGCATTACCTTGTAACTTGTCATGATTGTGACCAGATCTAGTTTATTACTTTTGTAACTTGTCATGAGTGTGACCAGCTCTACCTGGAGCTCATTACCTTTGTAACTTGGTCATAATGGGACCAGATCTAGTTCATTACCGCTGAACTTGCTCAGCTATCAAAACTTTGGGGTCCAGTCCCTGGACCAATTATGTACCTCTGTAATCTTTTGACTACCGCCCACATGATGGGTATAGGGTGCATAATAAACATATTAAACTAAAACGGGGTTGGTGTATTAATTAGTTGAGTGTAACTATTTAAATCCAGAATTTGCTTATACCTTTTACATAGCCCGTTAGTTTCCTGTTGAAAACAGATATTGAAGTCTCCCAATATTACTGTCTCGCCATTGTTATCAAGTCCTGACAAGACTCTCGGAAAGTCCTCTAAGAACTGGACACAGGTGGGATGGCGATAACTAGTTCCTACTAAGATGGGTTTGGTCTTGGGTAGCAACATTTCAAACCATAGAATCTCCAGTTTATTGTCATTTAAATCAGGTCTTGGATTATAGGCTAAGTCGTTCCTTATGTAGGCACATATCCCACCACCTTTTCTATTCCTATCTAAGCGTTTTATATTGTAACCTTCTATTTTGACCTCGTCGTCAGTCACCGTATCATCCAACCAGGATTCCGAGATGGATATAACTGCCGCTCTAGTTCTGTTAGCTAGAATCCTAATCTCTGCCAATTTTGGAAGAAGTGATCTTGCGTTGACATGAATAAAGTGAAGGCCTGTTTTCATAAAACAATATGGCAAGGGGTCATTAGCATTAAAAATAGGTAAATCAATGTCATCATTGCTAAAGGGTAACTGTGCCAAAGTGCATTTGTTACAAACAAAATGAAATCTGGCACCATTATCATAATTGAACACACATCCATTATGCACCCAACCCTTACACATTTTACATACGGTAAGTTTACTGTTCTTCTTTCGTACCTTTGTACAGTGTCACATATGTCTGGTGGTGTCTGAGATATTAAGAATGGTTCTATTGTCTCACATTGACCTATCTTGCATTACATATAGAGTTAAGGTTATCATTACTAGCTACTAGACCGTCATTATCACCGTGACTTATCTTTCTGTTTTGCACCTGAACCATAGATTGAGGTCCTGGATTAGTATGGATATCACCCCTTAGTAGCACCACTATAAAAGCTGTGCGCCACTGTTTTTGTTTGGGTATGTGGGGTTGCCATACCTTGCGGCGATAGTGACACTTACGTTTCTGGTAGGATGGCCACTGTTGGGCTTTCACTTTCCAGGGAGCTATCACCCCATTCACCTTTTCCAGACCCCATGACTGATTTCCTTCTTCAGAGAATTGTGGTATAATGATAAACATAATTATGGCATATATGAATGGTTCAGAGAACCGACAAGTTACAAATTAGACACATATGACATTTGGGTATCTTTATTGAGGAAACGTTTCGCCACACAGTGGCTTCATCAGTCCAATACAAAGTGGAAAGGTTAAAGGAGAGTAGGAGTTTTGAGGTAATCAGTCCCTACGGACATATGCAGTACATTCTACAAGATTGATGGACTGAACACATCGACTCCAGGCCGAGGGACTGATTACCTCAAAACTCCTACTCTCCTTTAACCTTTCCACTTTGTATTGGACTGATGAAGCCACTGTGTGGCGAAACGTTTCCTCAATAAAGATACCCAAATGTTGCATATGTGTCTAATTTGTAAATTATGGCAGCCTGAACCACTCTTACGCCAGCCATGGGCACTATCACTTCACAACAAAAATTTGTTTTCCTTTATTTTTTATTAAAAAGAAACCACTGATCCTATCAGACACCTAGCAATGGCCTAGTAGCTACTCTAGAAAACACCACTGATTACCAGTAAATTTCTTGTTAACACATACCCCTCACACCTTACTTATCCCTTACTTGAAACTCCTTCACTCCTTTAGGTTGGATAAATTCATGAGTGAGAGGGGTTGGATTTGAGTGGGACTCGCACATGAGTAAATAGAATTGTCAAAGCTTATTTCTTGGGTAGCATTGAAAATTGGATTGAGCATGTGTTCTGTTAGTGGGACGGATTGTGAAGGACTTGCCTAGTATAGGCCAACAGGCCTGCTGCAGTGTTCCTCCTTTCTTATGTTCAGTAACTCCTTTCCTACCCACCATTTCCGCACATCCTCCATAACTGCTCCCACTCTTATACCCCTCTCCCGTCGAGTTGTCAGTGAACGATTACAACAACATAAGACCTTTTATCATCCAGTCAACCATAGTGAAAAACAGCATAGTTTTGATGGAGGTAAAAAAAATCTAGAAAAGCTAAACACAGTATAGTGATCTATAAGTGCCTAAAATTCCGAGTCGTAAAACAGGGTGCCAGAGGTACGGCCGTTCATCATAGTAGAAGCTGCCAAAAGCACCGGTTTTTCTCCAACACGCAACTTATACCTTTTGTATTAAACTGATCATTATTACTCTGTTAAATCATCTTCCAGTGGTCTGTCTCGTGTAGCCCAAATAATCCCTACAGGATTCATTAAAATAAGTGAACCAATGACCGGATTCAAAGCTGGAAGTTCTAGGTGCCCCTAACACCCAAACGGATTCGTTGAAGAAGAAAATAAGGCATCCTCGACCGGATTTAATAAGCCATCTAATGTATTAACCTTCTTCAGTAAAGCTTTTGAGGCTGTTGATCACGATAAAGAATTCGATATTGTTTATTTAGACTTTAGTAAGGCTTTTGATAGAGTACCGCACCAGAGACTGTTAAAGAAAGTGCAGCTCATGGCATTGGGGGAAAAGTGCTGTCATGGATCGAGTCATGGCTCACCAATAGGAAGCAGAGAGGTGCATAAATGGGGTTAAATCCGAGTGGGGACTTCTAACAAGTGGTGTTCCACAGGGATCAGTCTTAGGCCCATTGTTATTTATAATATATATCAATGACCTTGACGAGGGAATTACTAGTGATATGAGCAAATTCGCCGACGACACGAAGATAGGTAGGGTAATTGGATTCAAACATAGATGTCATAGAACTTCAGGAAGATTTATTATTATTATTATTATTATAATCAAATAGAAGCGCTAAATTTCAGGAAGATTTAGACAAACTTATTCGTGGTCAGAAAAGTGGCAGATGCAGTTCAATGTAGATAAATGCAAGGTTCTGAAGCTCGGAGTGTCCATAACCCAAGCACTTATAAGTTAAATAACGTAGAACTTAGTCATACAGTTTTGCGAGAAGGACTTGGGGGTGATGGTAAGCAGCAACCTTAAACCAAGACAGCAATGCCTAAGCGTACGTAATAAGGCTGTGAAGGTTGTCGCCAATCTTCTTAGGAAAAGTATAATAGAAAAAGACAATAATAACAAGAAAAATAAACACTATTTTAATAGTATGAAATTTAAATAATAAATACGTAAATATGATTATAATATATATATACAGATGTTCTTGTTAATACAGAAGCAATGAATCCATGTTAGACTCCGTGGTGGTGGTGGTGTTGTTGTTGTTGCCTCGATGTTTTCCAGAAATCCATCAGTTTTTCAACATCCACAATGTCACAAATGATGTCAGGGACTCAGGTGAAAGTTGTCCCATGGTAAAGTACAGTTGCCTGAGGTTTCTAGTGTGAACTGAGGTACTACTGTTGTAGTGAAGAATTGGTGGTAACTCTGTTTCTCACTTGGTGAGTACGCCGGCCCCCCACTCAGCCTTGAATCCGATGATCCGTGCGGAAACAGAGGACTGTGAAAGAAACCACACGAATTACTCACCACTCTAGCATTAATTTACAAGTAGGCATAAGGCCTTTAAAAGAAATGGCGAAACTGAAATAACTTTACCAAAACCAAGGCAGGACATAGCAGAAGTTAATGTTGTTAAACATGAGTGAAGCTCCAAAAAATTTAAAAAGTGAAGCTCTTGAACATAAAATAAGGAAGATACGAGCAGGTGAAGTACACAGTGAGTTCGGGCGTGGTCAGTCGAGTGATTTCAACCTGTGGCCGGGCCCAGCATTACACCTCTCACCGGGTGGAAAAGGGGGTATAGCAGCAGCTGACACTCACCCCACCTCACAAGCAAACTACCATTCAACCATCACTCACATACCTTCACACTTTCATCACTCCTATCTAGTCAAGGAATAGAAGTAGAAATTATGAGGTAAAAGTCCCCAAAAAAAATAAAGTCACATAAGTACCAATATTCTACTGACTGTCACGACTTAACCAGTCAGAGAAAAATTAGATGAACCATTGATATACACTATATGAAACTTAAAGCCTGATTGCCAATGTCCACCGCAAGAGGCGAATGTTGGTTCCCTTAAAAGTTTCTAGGTATACCAATGGTTTATGATCTGTTTCTAGAATAAATTCTTTCTCCAGTAAATAGAATTTAAGTTATGGGTATCTCGTTTCCGGTGGAGGGAATTTATAGGCTCGAAGTACTGGAAGCAGGATCGTGGATATGAGGTGTAGTAGCCATTGATGCTTGCTTCGGCAGTACATATACAAAATTGGAACGATACAGAGAAGATTAGCATGGCCCTTGCCAAGGATGCACGCAAAATCATGAACGTTCCACATTTTATTCGCGTCAAGCTCTGGTGGTGAGCAGACGTGCTGGCTCTCCTAGCGGCGGCATAGTGACACTTGTTTTTCAAACAAGATGACTGCCAACATCGACAGAGTCAATTGCGTATTGAGCTATGAAGGGAACGATTTACCGGGGAATGCGACGTCTTATTGACAGCTATTCTATGTGACATCTATGGCGTATCTTATAGGACCTTTATGGAGGGCCATGAATGGACAGACGAGTCTTTGTGAAATTTGCAAGCACTGAGGTGTACGACGTGTGGTGGATGTTACAAGGACAAGAAGATGGTGGTCAACATGGGAGTAGAGGTTTGTCTACGGGACGTCTCGACAGTATCAAGTAGGTAAAACTTCATAATATACCTTTGAGGCGGCTCTGAAGATATACGGACGTAATGAAAGAATATGGTGTCATTCATGCTATAAATATAGGAAGATGGGCGAACCATATGGGTTTGTTGGAAGGGTCATAAGAAAATGAGTTTGAGGAAACCCATACCATCTTATTGCCCAAAGGAATGCGCACACAGATTTAGTTCATTACCAGGGGCAAGTGAAAACTTGCAGGTTGTGTGGACAATCTGACATTAT
>WNWK01058482.1:0-10440 GCA_009830355.1 Cherax destructor | reverse complement strand
AGATAGCCCAGGCTGCCTACCATATCTTTAATTTTCCTGATGTCTCCCAGGAGAGATTGTGTAGTGCCAGCTAGGGTCCCGTCATCCAAGAACCAGATATTGAGCTCACTGGACAATGTTTCTGTGACATCCTTGATGGCTAGACAGAATAGAAAGGAGCAAGAGGGTCCCCTGTTGCACACCCTCACACGAGTCAATTTCATGGTCCCCAAACAAAAGTTTAGAAGCCACACTATAACACGATTCTATGAAGGGATAGAGGGAAGGAAAGTGCCTAGAAACTGCTTGGAGAGCAGCATCCCTTCTGACTGAGTTGAAAGCATTGGCAAAGTCCAATTTGATTAAGGCTTTTTCATTGGACATGTTGTTGATGTATACTCGGCTGCATGGGCAGCTGCTTCACAGCCTTGTTGAACACCAAAACCGAGCTGAGTTGGTTTCAACATTGAGGCAGCATCTTGACTCACCCTTCGTACTGCAGCCTTGGCAACTAGGCGCCGAAGGGTGTTGCCCACTGCAATGGGCCTGATTCCTCCATCCTTTTCCGGAGGGCACACAGTGAGGCACCAAAGAAAAGGGGTCTAATGGTCTGTGGGACACTACCAGCCAGGCACCCATTGGAAAATTTGGTGAGTTCAGACAACAATCTCTCAGAGACCTCACCAAGACCTGGATTGAGCATTTGTTTCAAGTGTTGTGGCCTTAAACCAGTGAAACCTCCTGCTGAGCCCTGTGGGAAAGACATAGCAGCTTTATACACATCGGCGTCCCGTCAGGTTAAATGTTCTTGACCTGCTGCAATGTCAAGGGGTCAATGTTGGACTGGGAGCCCTGGGCGGATGTTTGTCCTTCAGGGCTTGTGCTGTAATGATATCCTTAGGAGCGATGGTATCCTCACTGGTTATAAGCCTCAGTGCTCCGATAGTATTACCCTCTTCTATTTTTCTGCTAATGTGGGCCCTGATTTTTGAGGCGTCTGGTGTCCTGTTGTTGACATTTGCCTGGCGGGTGTTTGACGTCCTGGAGGGATACGGACAAGGTTGTCATAATATATATATATATAAATATATATATATATAAATATATATATATATAAATATATATATATAAATATATATATATAAATATATATATATAAATATATATATATAAATATATATATATAAATATATATATATAAATATATATATATAAATATATATATATAAATATATATATATAAATATATATATATAATATATATATATAAATATATATATATAAATATATATATATAAATATATATATATAAATATATATAAATATATATATATAAATATATATAAATATATATATATATATATATATATATAAATATATATATATAAATATATATAAATATATATATATAAATATATATATATAATATATATATATATATATATATAAATATATATAAATATATATAAATATATATATATAATATATATATATATAAAAATATATATATAAATATATAAATATATATAAATATATATATATAAAAATATATAATATATATAAATATATATATATATATATATATATATATATATATATATATATAATTTGGTGTATTCTTACTAATAAAACAGTGAAGACTACACTTGGGAGACTTGTCCTGAGCCACGGCCTGATGAAGAGTTGCGAAACTCAGAAATGCGTTGCCAGGGGAAGGAAAGTGTTTACCTAATTGTACGGCTTCACACAGTTCTAAAAATTCACCAACTGACTTTTATTACTCCAACTTGACTTTGATGAAATTGTTAACTGCTGATACTCTGGATGACTACATTTTTGAGCAAGAGACGATTACGAGGGCTAGAAGGGCTGAACTTCCAATAGAGAACGAGAACCCGACTGCCCAAGGAGCAACGACAGCCAACCAGAAGGAATAAACAGATAGAGGAGACAGCAGACTGACAATATAATTATGGAACCTATTGAAAACAATCCAACCACTAGAATTAAGGAAATAATTCAACCCTTTACCAGCTGCCCAACTGAACGAGAGATAATTGTATATGAAGAACCAAATGAACAACTGACAGATGAGACAGACAGGGAGACAGGAGGTAAGACGGAAAGGAATATCCTTCCTTTCATGATCTTTGGACAGAGATGGGGAACATGTACAGGGTGGGTATAGGAATGGAGAAGCGCACCCACCGGAAAGTGTTCTCTTAGGCGTGGTAGCAGAAGATAATACCAAGGGGAAGACATTGAAATGGAGTGAGGTTAGAGCAAAGACTCACAGAATTTTTTAAGGGACCTTGGGGTTCTATAAATATGACTGATACCAATGATGGGATTCTAAAACACTTACCATTTAGACTAATGACAGAAAAAATTACCCAGACTGAGTGTATTACTGACCCCATACCAGACCCTGTATAACGATATGTTTATTTGGCGTTTTCTTGGTAGCGGGAATACAATGATAAGGCATCGGAGGCTTCTACTTTATTAATATAAAGTGCGGGGTATACAGGCTGTGTGTTTTGTGACCAGGCTCCGAGGGGCCATGCCCGCACGAGAGAGGGGTACGCCTGTGCAAAAGTCGACACTAAGCAATACTCGAACATGTGAGAACACTGAGTAATTAATTAACACTCGACATATATCTTCTCTCAAACTTCTCGAAAATAATGAAAATAAAATGCTCACTGTGAAACTACAACACTCGGGACATCATGTGGTGATGTCAGGCGTGACGTGACGAATGTCATAGGGTGACATCGCGAAGTGACATCAGTGGAGTGACGTCATGACGGATGGCATGGGGTGACATCGCGAGTGAAGTCAGTGGAGTGACGTTGTGATGGATGTCATGGAGTGACATCGTGAGGTGACGCCAGGCAGATGTCCAGGTGACTTCAGTGGAGTCAGGCAGCATCGTCACGTCAGCAGCATAGTGACGTCATGGGTTGATGCAGCAGCAGACCACAGCATGTGGCTTGGGAGGTCTGGCTTGGTAACCCACATGGCTTGGTCGCACCCCACGTGGCTTGCTGATCACGTGGCTTACTCCACGTGGCTTCGGACACTGATACACAGTTCTGGCAAGAATTCACAAGGAAATTCACAGGAAACATTGCACAGAGAGTGAGAGCAGTGAGTGGTGTATGGTGGTGGCATGAGTGTGTATGGTGAGGGACAGGGCTGCACACCTACTCACCTCACCCATAACACACAAGGAAGACACCTCACACTGGCCGCTGAAATCACTACAAACTCACCTCTGATTTGCTGAAATAGCTGTGATGAGCTGAACAATAAGAGCATAGCATGCTGGCAAGGCTGAGCACGTGACGAGAAACAGTGTGGGATGCTGTGGCATAGAGTCAGTGGGGGGACGCAACTATTCAAAGAAATTAGGCAAATTTCGGCCTGGATTCTGCTTGTACCTGTGTCTGGATGCTGAGATTTGCAGACATCAGGATAACTCATTGAGAGATGGATGCTTCTTGTGTAGGCTGATGAAGTGAAGATGACTTCATTCCTCTTCCTTCCCTCTCGGGCAAACAACTGCGACCACGGCTTCCACCATTTATAACAATGTTTATTTGGCATCTTCTTGGTAGCAGGAATGCAATTATAAGGCTTTGGAGGCTTCTACTTTATTAATATAAAGTGCGGGGTATATAGGCTTTGTGTTTTGTGACCAGGCCCCGAGGGGCCATGCCCGCACGAGAGAGGGGTACGCCTTGTTGACTGAGTGATGCCTGGACGCCAAGTGAGGAAGGAACATGGTGGAGCAGACTGAAGTGGGTATAGGCCTATAGGTGGCAGCACTAGCATGGCACGAAATATGAACTCAGCTGGCAGACAGCATGGCTCTCTATGTATGCAGACAGTACAGGCTGTCTACACTTGAAGGTTGGAGACCGAAAAATATTCTCAATAGAAAGGAAAACAACGCGGCTGCACTTCTTAGGCACTAATATAAAGAACTAGAAGGGATTCACAGTAAAATAAGATACTTTCAGGATTGCGAAAAAGTGGGAGTTATACCGGATATGGGTCAGAAATCTCAAAATAGTGACTTTACCAGACACTTGTTCTTATCCTGACTGGTTACTAAAATCGATGAATGAAGTAGAAACACTATAGATCTTTAGCAGCCATTCAAACTCTGGGATTATCAATAGCTCTAGAACCTATTACTGACCAAATTAATGTACTGAAAAACTAAATACTAAATGAATTCGGTAAGGACACAGCAAAATATATCTTCACTTTTGCTCTGGACTAACTGCCACACTAGACGCAGACCCAACAACACCCCAACTCCTACAGACTTAGGCAACACTGGAAATGGACTACAAGAAGGTACACTCGCTCTGGACATGCTCCTAGCTCAGTGGCAGCAAGTTTTAGACATAAAGGAGGAAGGGAATAATAGAAAAGTAGTAGAACCAAAAGACCCAGGCAGCCACGAGGTAACAGAATAAAACAGAACCTATCATAATTCTTGACAAAAAAAAAAAAAAAACCAACCACAAAAAACAACGGAGGTGGGTACTGAAACAGAAATGCAAACCTTGATCCTGACAAAAAAGTCTAGTGGAAAAATTTCCAAACAACGAAGAGAATAAACAGAATAAAAATGAACAGAAGAATATTTATAAGAAATTTGACAAGCCCTTCAACAAAAACTATAATAAACCAAAGAAACCCTCCTAATAACTATAACCTGGGACAACACTACTACAAACAGAACTTTAACCCAGGGTACCAATACTTTAACAAACAAAATTATACTCCAGGTTTCCAACACAAAACGGTTCTACCAAAAAAAAAAAAAAAAAAAAAGAAGAACCATTTTAAGACGACATAACCAGAACTATAATTATTCTTCTCCCCCCCCCACATTGTAGCCACTACAACAATGGGGAAGGGAGGGGATACCAGAAGCAATCGACAGAGTGGGAACAACAAGCACACCCAAACCATTGGGCAGGGGGAAGGTACCACCAAACACAAAAACAGATAGGGTTCGGAAATATTCCACCAAACTACGAGACATGGAGAAACTGGTAACAACTGAAGTCCCACTGACCAACATAGAAAAACAAGTTCTTAGCAAGTGTTTATCTTTTGTACCTGGGCCACCCAACACAAGAGTACTAGAAAAAAACATTACCGAGTCTCTCACAATACTTGAGAAACAGATAAACAGGGATTTTGAGAGAGCCTGGATAATAGATATGACAGGGGAGGCTAAGGGAATAGGAAAAAAACAATTACACTACATCAGATAAATGCATGAGACCGCCCTTACAATACCTAGAATCAAGCACGAGACTTCAGGGATTAAAAATCAAATTAGAGGAAAAGGAGTCAGCTTTACACACACACAAAAAAAAAAAAAAACAGACCTAACCTTAACCCTTTACCAGGCCACGCATCAAATTTGAGACACTGCAACATTTGCAACCTATATTCTGATAATATAAGCAATTCTAAGACATATTTATTTGTGTTCATTTGTCAAGTTTATTTATTTTAGGCGCCTCTAAAATACCCTCTATGGCAGAATCAAATATGAGGCACACCTGGCCTGGTAAAGGTTAATAAGGAGAGAATAAACTTAAAGAACTTGGAGAACAGGGATGAAAGTCATCTCTGATGCGGATAAGGGTTCAGAAATAATAGTGTTTAAAGCAACCAACTACATTAAGGCGGGTAATAAACATGTAAAAAATAAAGAAACTTATGAAGAATTGGAGGACCCTGAAAAAACTTGTGGAGATACATGACAGAGGTAAAAATCTTATGGACGTGTATAACAACTCAGGGGATAAGGGAATGATGACAGTCTCTCTCACAGATTCTTTTCTAACCTTTAAATCTTACCCAAAATTCAAAGATATGGACCCAGACACTGGAACTTTCAAAACAAGACCGGTTTTGTCAGGTTGTGCAGCCCCCACAAGACCAGTGGACAAAATTGTGACAGCATTACTTATGCCACTGCTTGACCTACTGCCTGACAGGATCAAAGACAACTCATTTCATAACTTTAATAGACAAAATTAGGGAAGAAGTGGGAACAGCACCTGCGGATCTTAGACTAGTTTCACTTGATATCGAGTCACTATATCCTTCCATTCCCCAGAAGGAAGAGTCTAAAATAGCTGCAGAATTTTACCATGATTAAAGGGAAACTACTGACTCTGGGTATTAAAAAAACGCCAGAGAGAACTAGTTTAAAGATCCTTATTACACATTATGGAAGATACTGTCTTAAATTTAACAAGGTGTATAGGCAGAGAACGGGAACAACGACTGGAGCTACGGTTAGTGTCGCGGTAGCCGAGATATTTGAACAGTGTTTTTTTTTTGGGGGAGAAAGAAGAAAGAGAGAAAGAGAGAAAGAGAGAAAGAGAGAAGAGAGAAGAGAGAAAGAGAGAAAGAGAGAAAGAGAGAAAGAGAGAAAGAGAGAAAGAGAGAAAGAGAGAAAGAGAGAAAGAGAGAAAGAGAGAAAGAGAGAAAAGAGAGAAAGAGAGAAAGAGAGAAGAGAGAAAGAGAGAAAGAGAGAAAGAGAGAAAGAGAGAAAGAGAGAAAGAGAGAAAGAGAGAGAGAAGAGAGAAAGAGAGAAGAGAGAAAAAGAAGAGAGAAAGAGAAAAGAGAAGAGAAAAGAAAGAGAGAAAGAGAGAAAGAGAGAAGAGAGAAAGAGAGAAAGAGAGAAAGAGAGAAAGAGAGAAAGAGAGAGAGAGAGGAAGGACCAGAAATGTCATCTATGTACCTCTTACATACAAGAGGTACATAGATGACATTTTTTGCATTGTAACAGGATAAGATGCGGTACAGAAATTTAAATCTTGGACAAACGAGGCACATCCGTCCCTAAGATTTACCTCGGAACAAAACGTCTCTGAACTTCCCTTCTTAGATATGGTAGTCTACCTCAATAGAGGTAGGATGATACACAGCAAAAAATACTACAAACCAGGAAATGCGCATCAATACCTGCTCTGGTCCTCCGCACACCCTAAATCACTAAGGCAGTCACTACCCTACTCTTTGGCATTAACAATAAAACTGATCTGCAGTGAGGACACCAGCCTAGAAACCTCACTAAGAGAGATGTGGGAATTCTTCAGGATGAGAGGGTATCTGGAGGACTGCCTAAAACTAGCAGAACTAAAACTACAGACTTTTAGCCTTCTCTCTACAGCCAATCTTTTCCCAAGGACATCAAAACGGAAGTGGGAGACCTGTGGAACTGGGTTTAGCAAAAATTTGACAAGAATCCTTGGCAGAATTTTTTCCACAGGTACCACCGATGTTAGCTTGGAAGAAAGATGAATCGCTTAGAAACAAATTGGTCGGAGCAGAATTCCCAATTAGAAGGAAAAATTAAGAAGGCCTCTTGAACACTTGTTGGGCAGGCACCAACCCAAGAAAACCCTTTGCCAAGAAACTTCATCGCTATCCCACATAAGAACATAAGAATGGAGGAACACTGCAGGTCTACTCGTATACTTGTCCAATCTCTCTTTAAAGCTACCCAAGGTTCTAGACTCAATCACCCTACTAGGAAGATCGTCACATGCAGCATTCTCCCACCTGACTCCAACCTATATATACTCGCGTACCTTTCACCCAAGTAGATCTGTTTGACTTGATAAAGCCCACTGCGTGGGCGAAACGTTATCCATAAAGGGTCACATTATATTGTTTAAGTGATTATTTTTCCATTGTGCTGGTATTTTATACCATTTATTTCCACACCTTAGATATGCTCCTAGCACAGAGGCAACAGGTCTTAAACATGGAGGAAGAAGGAGATAACAGGGGGATGAAACAGAACCAAAGAACCCAGGGGACTAAAACAAAATAGAAAAGAATACGGATCCTATTATAATTATAGACTAGAAGAATGAAAACCAGCAGGAAAAAGTGACAGAAGGAAGCACAGAAACTGAAATAAAAACCTTAGTTCTAACACTCAAAAAAATCTTGTAGAAAAATTAGAAAACAATGAAGAGTAAAACGGATAAATCGAACAAAGAGAAAAAAATAAGAAATTTGAGAAACCCTTTAAGAACTACAATAACCCTAAGGGACATGGCCCTAAGAAAAACTTTCACTATTTCAACAAAGCCCCAAACCACAACACATAAAACCAGAGTTATAACCCGGGATACCAACATTACGACAACCAGAAAGTTCTATAAGGCACCGAACCATTTTAAAAGAAACCAAAACTACAATAATGGATATAACCACAACTATAATCGTTTTTTTCCACACATGAACCACTAGACAAGATAGGGGAGGGGAAGGATGCTCGAAACAATGGGGGGGGGGGGGAGATGGCAGACAACACCCACACACGGACCATTGAACAGGAAGAGGGTATCACCAACCAAAACACCAGATGGGGTACAGAGACTTTCCACCATATTACCAAAACTACAGGACATGAGAAAACTAGTCATATCAGAAGTCTCTCTGACCAACATGGAAAAACAATTACTAAGCAAAGGGTTGTCCATCGTACCAGGACCTCCGAACACACGGGAGTAGTGGTAAATCTCTCAGTATGGCTCGGAAGTAGATACTTACGGTCTGCTCCCACTTCCGGTCACCCCCCCACTTCCGGTCACCCCCCTCCCCCCTTGACCCCCATTTTTTTTTTTTTTTTTTTCCTTAGCAGACCCGCACCCTCACCCCCTCACACCCCTGAGACCCTCATCCCTGAGCGGTCTCCTTCCGCGCGCTCGAACCCCCCGCCCCGCCGGTCACGACCTCACCTGCTCTCTCTACCTCACACACACACACACACACACACACCCCATCTCCCACACATCACAGGCCCACCCCAGCGCCTGAGGCCATGACCTCACCTGCTCTCTCTCTCCGCCTCATACACCAAACTACACTCGCCCCAAAATCACTCATCTCAATTTTTTTTTCCAGTTTTACTAATTCATCCAAAAAAAAGGATTTAACCTATGAATACTTTCACTAAGATCACATTTTTACACATTCCCCCAAAACACCATTGAACACCACTAAAACGCCATTGAATGCACCCAAAACACTATTGAACACCACCAAAACATCAAACTTTCCCTCAAAACACTATAACCAACTTTTTAAGATGACAAAACCACTATCTAAGTACACTCATCTCAATATTTTTCCCGTTTTACTAATTCATCAAAAAAAGTAATCACTAAAACACACTTTCAAAAACACAATCACCATTGAACACCGTCAAAAACACCTCTGAATACTCCCAAATCATCGTTTGAACACCATCACACCCCACATATATTCCCCGTTTTCAGGTAACAGGCTAAATCAATAACTTTCAAGAAATATTCTCACATCCCTCAACATCTCGTACATCATTTGAATACCCTCAAAAACACTATCAAACACCACAAATAACATTTAACCTAACTTTAACTTCAAATCACTCTAAACATAACACATTACCAAAACTAACAGTCACCACCAACCAAGACATATCATAATCACATTTTTTATAAACATCCCCTCAAATCATTATAACCAACTTTATAAGATCATTAATCTCAATCCACTAAGATCATTCATTTCAATTTTTTTTCCCGTTTTACTAATTCATCCAAAAAAAAGTAAAATCCATCTCCAAAGAACATTTTTCATATACATTCCCTCGTATCAGCAACCGAGAACACTATCTGATTTTTCCTCGTTTTACTAATTCGTCCAAAAAAAGATCATTAGGACAAGATCGCTAAAACTATGAATACGTTTTTACTATTGGAACATTTCCAAACATTGAAACATTTCCAAACAACATTGGAACATTTCCAAATTACATTGGAACATTTCCAAACAACATTGGAACATTTCCAAATTACATTAGAACACTACCAGATTACTTTGAGCACATCCAAAAACAATATTAGAACACTCCCAGATTACTTTGACCACATCCAAACAATATATGAATACTCACAGATTACTTTGAATACTCACTGAACATCTCCAGCTAACATTTTGGTTATTTCCAAATTAGATTTTGGACATTTCAATTTACTTTCTGGTCCCCTTTCGAGTTACATTTTAAATTTTCCCTTAAAAATTTCACACAATCAATTGAACATTGTTTCTGGTAAACACATTCCTGACTCGAGAAGTAGACACAATTTTTATATCGATAATACATTTTTCTCGATAACCTTCTATGAGGTATGGTAAAACTTTTCTTGATTTCTATAAAAAGAACGAAAAGACTCGTTTTTCAATATGCTATCATCCCTCCATCTCCTTGGATCAAGTTCCTTATGGGGTATAATATTTCACAGTTTACTAATTCATCAGAAAAGACACCCTATAGGCTCTCTCTAAGTAAATTGAACAAAGACTTACCTACTTTGGAATTTCATCAAATTCACTTCCATCCCCCAATATTCC
>WNWK01058481.1:0-10442 GCA_009830355.1 Cherax destructor | reverse complement strand
ACGGCGCCGTGGTCTTGGCGTTGAATGTGTACTTGGGCGTGCTCACGGATGCCACGCCCTTGCTGAACGTTGTTTCCATAAGACACCTGTTGTCCTTGTTCACCCATCAGTAAAATGGGTACCTGGGTGTTAGTGGTCTGGTGTGGGTCGCATCCTGGGACAAAACTGACCTAATTTGTGGGAAATGCTCTGCATAACAAACGGCTTTCTATATAGTAGTATGACATTGATGTCATCTATGGTCTGTATACCTTGTACATGTAGAAATAAACACAATTAACATCAATGAAACGAATTTGTGAAAGTCTCGGTTTACATTTACTTTCTTAGTTCTCCGTAGGAAAGAATTTTTTTTTTGGATTTTAGTAAAGGAAAAAATAAAAAATCTGTTTATATTGAGCAGGTTTCCCTGAGAGGTCAGTGTTGTTGACCTCTCCAGACTTCTCGCTGCTGGGAATATTATATAAATTATTATAGAATAAAACTCATGACATTTCGGTCCGACATGGGCCATTAATTAGTCAATGAATAAATAGTTTAGAAAACTGACAAGTTGATAAAAGAAACACTTATGCAACATTTGGGTATCTTTATCAGTCCAATGTAAGAAAGGTGGGAGATGAGTTTGAGGGAATCAGTCCCCCAGCCTCATCGACTCCAGGATGAGGGACTGATTATCTCAGACTACTATTACCTCATCTACCTTTCTCTGCATTGGACTGAAAAAGACACTTGCTGGTGAAACATTTCAAGAAGGAAGATACCCAAAGGTTGCACAAAAGTCTTAATAACTAGTCTGTGCCTAATCGTCTAAGTTGGACCGAAACGTCGTCATAAGTGCCATTTTCCTATGTGCGGGTTATTTGTGTATAGTCAAAACCCAACTGGGTTAATTTACAGTTGCCTGGCTTGAGCAAGCACGGGTCGCTGTGGTACTTGTTACCAGTCAACATGTGACTGGCCGGGTAAGGCCACAGCACCAGTTATGCAATTAACCTCTAAGTTAGCCCTCAAGACTGAAGTGCAATTACTGCAATAAGCCGGGGACATATTCGTCTGCAAGTTATTCAGCTGCAGAGAGTTCTGGCCGAACGCCAGCACCAATTACTCAGTTCTCCTTTGACATGTTAATTCTACTCATGCACTTGTTGACAATTTGGTTACATTAAACACATTTGCAACACATTTCGCCACACAGTGGCTTCATCCGTCCAATACAAAGAATAGTGAAGATCAGAAGGAGTTTGAGGTAATCAGTCCCTCAACCTTGAGTCGATGTAATCAGTCCATCTATCTTGAAAAGAATACAGCATATGCACAAAGGAGCTTATATACTGAAGACAGGTGACGTGAAGTAGTCGTAGGCGGTGTCACCTTGGGCAAATCCACAGGTGCAAGTAGGTCATCCCTGAAGGTTAGGTAAGGGTAGAATTCCCTGCATCGAGATCCCAAAATGTTGCTGTGTCTGGCAAGACTGTAGATAAATGTTAAGTAAAAGGACACAAATGCTACTAATGTGACATTTTATTGTGGCAACGTTTCGCTCTCCAGGAGCTTTCTCAAGCCGTTACAAGCGATACATGGACATAGTGGGCTATTATATACTCTCAAAGTGAGGTGAAATACTAGTGGTGGTCGAGGTAGTAGTGATAGGTAGTAGTAGTAGTAATACAATAAGGTAGAACAATCAACATGCACACGAGTAAAAGGTGATAAAACAAATACTTGGGTAGTATAACAATAGGTTAGACAAATATTTTTGCTGGAGGTTGAAATATAGAAGGCCTGTAGGAGTGTTCCACATCTACGATGTGCTTGTGTTGAATTAGCAGGAGAGACTGTGATGGTATGGTTAACTGTTTTCAGGAGTATTCTTGCTAAGACTTCAGAGATGGAGAAGATGCCTTTGTTTTGTTTAATTGTGTTAGAAACAGAGATAAGTGCTGATTCAAGGCATTTGCGTCTACGGAAATTAGTTTCTTTGATTATTAGTCGGGCGTCTTTGAATTTCATGAGATGATTGTTGGAATTTCGGTGTTGTACGCAGGCGTTGTTCAGGTTATCGTTTCTGCATGCATTAATGTGTTCATTGATGCGTGTTTCGAGGTTTCTTGCTGTTTCTCCTACATAAATTCTGTCGCAGCCTCCACAGGGTATAGTGTAGACCCCTGCGTTGACTGGTTCATGGTGCTTGGATTTAGTCCTGGTTAGATCCCTAACTTTTGTTCTATAAACCTGGCAAAAACTTTTTGGGTTAGTTTTTGAATCCCTAGCAACTTTAATTTCATAGTCCCGTTTAGCTTTTCTTATTCCCTTTTTAACGTCCCTCTTAATGTCAGTATACTGATTTATAAGATGACCCTCACCTCTTTTATGTGCCTATAAATTCCTTTCTTCTGCCCTAAAAGATATTTGAGCCTATTATTCATCCATTTTGGGTCATTTCTACTTGATCTAATTTCTTTATACGGGATAAATGTTCTTTGGGCAGCCTGTATAGTGTTAAGAAAACTGTCATATTGATACCTCTCTTCTTCACCCCAGTCCACAGTTGATAAGTGTTCTCTAAGTCCATTATAATCTGCTAGCGAAAATCTGGGACCATTACTGAATTATCCCTACTATCATACATCCATTCAATGCTAAAGGTAATTGACTTGTGGTCGCTTGAGCCGAGTTCCTCTGTAATTTCTAAATTATTAACAAGGGTTTCCTTGCTTGCCAGAACCAAGTCAAGTAGGTTATTTCCCTTGTAGGTTCTGTTACAAACTGCTTCAAAAGCAATCCTGAACTACTTCTAAAAAGTCGTTAGATTCTAAATTCCCTGTCATGAAATTCCAATCAATCTGACTAAAGTTAAAGCCCCCTAGAATTACTACGTTATCGTGTCTTGTGGCCTTAACAATTTCCTCCCAAAGTAGTCTCCCTTGTTCCCTATCTAAGTTTGGAGGACGGTAAATCACGCCTAAAATCAATTTTCACACCCCTCTGAAAATTCTATCCAGACAGACTCTGTATGTGTTAATTCAGACTTTATACCAGTTTTTATGCAACAATTTAAATGATCACAGACATAGAGTGCCACCCCACCCCTTTCCCGATACTTCTGTCTACTTGGAACAATTTAAAACCCTGAATGTGACATTCGGCAGGCAAGTCCCGATTTTCATATTAAACCATGTCTCAGTTATTGCAAAAACATCAATATTACTCGTACTTGCAACTAATCTCAACTCGTCCATCTTATTCCTAGCACTACGACTATTGGTGTAATATATATTTAGAGACCCTCCTTTCTCTTTACCCTTCCTGCTCATCTCTGTTTTTCCACTATACCTATTACTGTCCTTGTCATCTAGTGTCACTAGCTTTCCACTATCCACCTTATTCTGCCTATTACTAGTTCTCCTACAACTTATAATATTACTACACTGGGACTTCTCTGTTTTCCCCCAAAACCCATACCACTAACTATTTCTAGTTTAAAGCCTAACAGCTCCCTCCACTGCAGTTGCCAGTGCCCCACCCCAGACCTGGATAAGTGAACCCCATCCCTGGCATACATGTCATTTCTGCCATAGAAGAGGTCCCAGTTGTCAATGAATGTTACTGAATTTTCCTTACAGTATTTGTCCAGCCAGCAATTGACACCAATTGCCCTGGACAGCCATTCATTTCCAACTCCTCTCCTTGGCAAAATACCACATATGACAGGGTTCCCACCCTTCTTCCTAATTATGTCTATTGCTGACCTAAACCTGCTAGTCAGGTCCTCACTCCTACGTCTGCCAACATCGTTGCCTCCAGCACTGAGACAGATAATAGGATTGCTCCCATTACCTCTCATGATGTCGTCCAGACGGCTAACAATATCCTCCATCCCAGCCCCAGGAAAGCAAACCCTCTGTCTCCTACTCCTATCAATCAAACCTGACTGTCCCCAACAACAACAATGGTTTTACCTTCCTTTGTGTCTTTCGTCGTGACGCTCCCAGAAGTCGACTCACATTCATCGGGTAGCACGGAGAATGGGTTCGATGTTTCCACAACATTCTCCTGGGTCTTCGTTGTTTCTACCTCTCCACCCGTCCTCTTGAGCCTTAACTTTGTCCCATGCGTTTTAGCCACTGTCCAGGTTCCTTTCCTGGCTTGAGGATTCTCAAAAGGAGGATTACTACGAATCCTCTTGTTTTCCTCAGTCAGTCGCTGTATCTCAAGCTTAGCTACCCTCAGTTCTTCCTTCAGCTGCTGGTAGAGTAGCTCAAGAGAGGACATCTTCTTCAGATTGACAGAGAGCACACAAGACACGTCTTCACTGAGTTAAGTCAGGTCCACTACTGATTAAGTCTATGTAATAATATTGGTAGAATTACCGACAATATGTTAAGTAAAAGGACACAGATGCAACTAATGTCCGCATATGACAATTAGAAACTGCAGCTATTTTATAAATTATAGGAATTATAAGTGGGTTTAGCGCTTATGGCTATAATAATCATAAGAATTATAAGAATGAGAAATAATCAAGGTTCTAGGACCGTGCTTTGGGGTACTTAACATTTACCTTCATAAGACTAGATGTTGTTTTCTGTTATATTTGTTCGAAATTTGAATATCCATGCCCTAGTTTTCCTGTCATTCTTACTGAACTCCTTTCAGGGGCTATCACTCCAGTATCACATTTGTATGCCTTTGCAAAATTCGCGTAGACACCTGAGTTTTGATCCAAAGCCTCAGCGTTTTTGTCATAATTTAATAGTTGTGAAAAACATGGACTTCCAGTTTTAAATCCATGTTAATTTAGTTTGTGTATCTCATGCTTTTCCAAATACACTGGGCCATCAACACTGCCACCCACATGGTCACCATCACACCACCTGTAGATGAATGGTTCAGAGAACCGACAAGTTATAAATCAGACACATATGCAACACTTGGGTATCTTTATTGAGGAAACGTTTCGCCACACAGCGGCTTCATCAGTCCAATACAAAGTAGAAAGGTGTAAGGAGAGGAGGAGTTTGAGGTAATCAGTCCCTCGGCCTGGAGTCGATGTGTTCAGTCCATCAATCTTGTTAGAAGTGCAGCACAAGGCCGTAGAGGTGGCTTATATGCTGTAGTCAGGTGAGGTGAAGCAGGAGGATGCGGGGTCATAGTGGTACCATCCACTAGTCGAAGTAGGTCTTCGTCCAAAGGTTGGACAAGTGTTGAAGAACTCGTTTGTATCAAGATCCCAAGATGTTGCTGTGTCAGACCACCTGGTTGCTTCCAGCCTCCGTCCTACACTGCCTCAAAAACTCAACATCATAGGTACGTATGTAGACGAAAAAATGACTTGTATATAGCGTTTGCTACTATCCGCGGTAGTACTTGTATATAGCGTTTGCTACTATCCGCGGTAGTACTTGTATATAGCGTTTGCTACTATCCGCGGTAGGACTTGTATATAGCGTTTGCTACTATCCGCGGTAGTACTTGTATATAGCGTTAGCTACTATCTATGGTAGGACTTGTATATAGCGTTTGCTACTATCCACGTTAGGACTTGTATATAGCGTTTGCTACTATCCACGTTAGGACTTGTATATAGCATTAGCTACTATCCACGTTAGGACTTGTATATAGCGTTAGCTACTATCCACGTTAGGACTTGTATATATCGTTCACTACGCGGATACGGAGGTCCTACTGTAATCAATAAGCTAGCGCCTTATAACCCCAATTCTTATGATGGTAGAAATACAGATCTGTGATTTTTTGTTGTATTTCTCTACTTCCTCCTTGTTATAATGTACATAATGTTTTAATGAATTTGCATTGCATTATGTGTGTGAATTCTTAGAAGTAAAATGTAATTCAAAATCTCCGCCCCGCTCTTTTGTTCATTATAAATGATTTACATTGTTTCTCTCCGTGATGTAATTGTTTTATAAATAAAATTTCATTTCTCCCGGTGTATGAGATAGCAAACTCAGGTAAAGGTAATTTCCAGGTAATAGTAACTTATGTTCTGCTGAAGCAAAGCTTTTGAAGCTGCTCATCCTGTAGCTCGGTTGGTAGCGCACTTAGCGCTACCGTGATTCGATTTCCGGTACGGGTGGAAACATTGGGAGTGTTTCCTTAAGACACCTGCTGTCCATGTTCACCTAGCATTAAGTAGGTACCTGAGTATTAGTGGACTGGTGTGGGTCGCGTCCTGGTGACAAAACCTAAGTATATCAATATAGTAGTATATCATTGATGTCAGCTATGGTCTGTATAAGTTGTATCATGTACTTGTAGAAATAGATTTATTATTATTGTACAGGAATATTAAACGATATCGTCTCCCAGTCAGGGTGACATATTTTGACATTTAGTGTAACTCATCTCGGGGCTGAATATAACAAGGAATCTAACCAGCTTTTAGTTTTCGTATATAGCAGAACTCTACAGATACATCCAGTTTTGCTAAAAAAATAAATTGTGACTAGGGGCTGCTTTTGAATTTAGTATATTTGGGGAATTCACTTAAGTGAGGCTTAAACTTACCATTAACCTTTACAGATTAAGCACTTTCTCGTGAATATAATATTAATTGCCACCCATTTTTCAAATGCTGTATAACACCCATGGATTTAAAGATTTTAAAGAGCGCACGCAATCGGTTTCTCCCCCGCAAAGAGAGAGATCGCAACTCACGCAACTCTGTTACGCACAGCATACACCACTACGCAATTATAAGGGAGACTCCCGAGTCCGCCTCCCTTGACCCGGATCATATTCCACTTTTAATAAGAGCAACATACAATATAGATTTAATTACCACCTTAAGTACCCATAAACCTCCCTGCTATGTTAACAAGAAATTACTGCCTCTGAAGCCATTATTGCCTGTCTAATTAACATAGCTGAAGACGGTAATAATCTAAGGTCAAGATAAACGGAATCCCTGCATGAGTTAGCGGAGGGTCCATCATGCGTACAGAGACCGGTATATCAAGGGCACAGAGGCGGATATATCAAGGGTACAGAAACGGGTATATTAATGGTATATCAGGAGAGGAGATGGCAGGAGTGTGCAGTGATCAGGCTGTTTCTTCTTTGAGGAGGTATGCCTTTATCATCTGGGAAGGGCTCTTAATCCATGTTAATGGAGCAACCATCCTTCTCCCTGGATTAAACGTAGGATTATCTTCTGTTTCCTTATGGGTATAGCGCTTTCCAAAGAACAATTATAACAAAATAATAAGTGACAGAGTTGTTGTCGAATACAGAGACGCGTAGCTGTGGAAGAGACGCGTAGCTGTGGAAGAGACGCGTAGCTGTGGAAGAGACGCGTAGCTGTGGAAGAGACGCGTAGCTGTGGAAGAGACGCGTAGCTGTGGGAGAGACGCGTAGCTGTGGGAGAGACGCGTAGCTGTGGGAGAGACGCGTAGCTGTGGGAGAGACGCGTAGCTGTGGGAGAGACGCGTAGCTGTGGGAGAGACGCGTAGCTGTGGGAGAGACGCGTAGCTGTGGGAGAGACGCGTAGCTGTGGGAGAGACGCGTAGCTGTGGGAGAGACGCGTAGCTGTGGGAGAGACGCGTAGCTGTGGGAGGACGCGTAGCTGTGGGAGGGACGCGTAGCTGTGGGAGGGACGCGTAGCTGTGGGAGAGACGCGTAGCTGTGGGAGAGACGCGTAGCTGTGGGAGAGACGCGTAGCTGTGGGAGAGACGCGTAGCTGTGGGAGAGACGCGTAGCTGTGGGAGAGACGCGTAGCTGTGGGAGAGACGCGTAGCTGTGGGAGAGACGCGTAGCTGTGGGAGAGACGCGTAGCTGTGGGAGAGACGCGTAGCTGTGGGAGAGACGCGTAGCTGCGGAAGAGACGCGTAGCTGTGGAAGAGACGCGTAGCTGTGGGAGAGACGCGTAGCTGTGGGAGAGAGACGTAGTTGTCAGTGGGCCACATAATACTGATTGTTGTAGTTACCTGGAGGGTGTTCCTGGGGTCAACCCTGCAGCCCAGTCCTTGACCAGGCCTCCCGGTGAATCACGGCCTGATAAACTAGGCTGTTACTGCTGGCTGTGCAGTCCAACGTACGTACCACAGCCCGGGTGAACGGGTACTGACTTGAGATATCTGTCCAGCTCCCTCTTCAAGGAAGCCAGGGGTCCATAGTAATTCCCTTATGCATGGTAAGTGGCTGTTGAACAGTCTTGAGCCCCGGACATTTCTGTTTTCTTCTAGTGTATTGTTGACGTCTCTGCTTGTTGTATCGTCTGCCTAGACTTTTGCTTTCGTAGGGAGTGATTTCTGTGTGCAGATTTTGGACAAGTCCCTCCAGGATTTTCCAGGTGTAGATTATGATGTATTTTTTTCTCTTGCATTCCAGGGAATATAGGTCAAGTCACTCCAAGCGTTCCCAGTTCTTGACTGAACTTATATTTGCAGTGAAGGGTCTCTGTACATTCTCTAGATCTGGGATTTCACCTGCATTGAATCTAGCTGCTAGTGTACAGTAGTATTCGGGCCTATAGACAACAAGTGACTTAAAGAGGATCATCACTGGCATGGCATCCTTTGTTTTGAAAGTTCTCATTATCCATCCAATCATTTTCCTCGCAGATGTGATAGTGGCACTGTGATCCTTGAAGGTGAGATTCTCTGTGACATTAACTCCGTTCTAGCTATTATTTCCTCCAGTGTCCAAGACGGAGTAACTGAAATCTGTCTTAATTGAACGTGTCTCTGTGAAAATTTAGTCCAAATCAGTTTGGGGATTTACTGTGTCCTCAGTGGATGACACTTTCAAGCAGATATTAGTATCGTCTTCAAAAGAAGACTCGATGTTATGGTTTACATCTGTCTGTCAGATATGAGGATGAGGAACACGATGGGACGAGTACTGTCTCTGGAGCAGAGCTTCTCATTGTGGCAGCCTCTGACTGAACTCTGTTTACCAATACTTTGTTTTCTATTGGTTAGAAAGTTGAAGATCAATCTGCCCACTTTTCCTGTTATTCCTTTAGGACGCATTTTAAGCGCTATTACACAATGATCACATTTATCAAAGGCTTTTGCAAAATCTATGTATACTACATCTGCACGGTCCAGTGCATCCAAGACCTTATCATAGTGGTCCAGTAGTTGCCAGAGGTAGGAGCGACCTGCTCTAAACCCGTGTTGCCCTGGATTGTGCAATTTTGGGGAATTCAAGTAGTAGTTGGCGATTATGCTTCATGGAACTCGTTCAAACATTTTTATGATATGGAATGTTTGAACTATTGGTTTATAAGCCTTTGCTATTGTTTTGTTGCCAACTTTATGGAGTGAAGCTAAAACCGTTGTTTTTAGTGACTGTGAAACGACCCTCTCGGAGGGTCCTCCAGAAGGCCTGGTCGTGGACCGGGCCGCGGGGGCGTTGATCCCCGGAATGCCCTCCAGATAGATACCATACTTAAAATACGCAAAAGGGGGTTCAGAAATTTGGCTACATTGACAAGGTTTTGAGGCTCGTTCAAGAAAAATTAATTTGGATTTTCGATCTTCGGACTGATTAATGGGTCGCTAAAGTCATACTGAGACCTTAGTATCGCGCTCATTTTTGATGTCATTTGTGAAAGTCCCATCTTGTCTGAGCAATGTACTGATACTGGATGTGGTTTTTGGCATATGAAAAGAAATATTTTGAATTTCTTTGTTTCATTAATTGCTTTCAGCTCCTGTCTATCTTGGATTCTGTATAAATCATTTAACTATAGTTCAATATTTTCCACTTTCCTGTTCAGTGCTTCCGTAATACAGATAATCTTGCCCCCTTGAGAAGATCAGTGATTCTTCACCTTCTCCTATACAGGGAGCATCCCTATCTTTCCAGTTAACTTTTTCTCTTCTCTTTTTCTTAGGGAAATATGTTTTGAACATACTTAAGCTGCCAGTAAGTTGATCCATTCAAGGCACTGGTGTGGATACATGATATTTAAGATACCATCCCAGCATGTTTCAAAAATTGCATGATTTATCTGATCCCAGTTAATGTTCTTGTTGAATTTGGTTAAGACATCCTCGTAACTAGTGAGGACCACTGTGGATGTAAGTCAGGACTTAGATTGCTTTGTGATCTGAGTTAGCTGTTTTTTACACTGATATGTTTCTTATCATATGATGTAAGGCGTAATGACAGTAGTTTGTTGGACTATGTATTGGTAGATAAAAGACTGTTGAGTAGACTTCAGGATGTACATGTTTATACAGGGGCCACAGATATATCAGATCACTTTTTAGTTATAGCTACAGTGGGAGTAAAAGGTAGATGGGATACAAGGAAAATAGAAGCAGTAAGTAAGAGAGAGGTGAAGGTTTATAAACTAAAAAAGGAGGCAGTTAATGTAAGATATAAACAACTATTGGAGGATAGATGGGCTAGTGAGAGGTGGCAATGGGGTCGAAGATGTATGGGGTAGATTTAAAAATGTAGTGTTA
>WNWK01058480.1:0-10443 GCA_009830355.1 Cherax destructor | reverse complement strand
TTTACCCCCAAACCCAAAAAAAATTTGTTTCCCCCCCCTTTTGGGTTTTTTTGGGGGTTTCCCCCCCCCCTTTTTTTAAAGCCCAAAACCAAAAAAACCCCCCTTTTTATTTTCCCAAAAAACCCTTAAAGGGGGGGTTTTCCCCCCCCCCTTTGGGTTTTTTTTAAACCCCCCTTTTCCCTTACCCCCCCTTTTTTAAAAAACCCCCAAAAAAACCCCAAACCCCCCAAACCCCCCCCCCCCAAAAAAACCCCCTTTTTAAAAAACCCCCCCCCCCCCCAAAAAAACCCCAAAAAACCCCCCAAAAAAAAAAACCAAAAAAAAAAAAAAGGGGGGGGGGTTTCTAAAAAACCCCCCAAAATTTTTTTTCCCCCCCCTTTAAAGGGGGGGGGAAAAAAAAAAAAAAACCCCCCCCCCCCCCAAAAACCCCAAAAATTTTTAAAATTTGGGAAAAAAAAAAAAACCCCTTTTTTTTGGGGGGGGGGGGAAAAAAAACCCCCAAAACCCCCCCCTTTTAAAGGTGGGAAAAAAACCCCAAAAAAGGGGGGGAAAAAAGGGGTTGCTCCCCCCCCCAAATTTTTAAAAATTTTTTAAAATTTGAAAAAAAAACCCCCCCCCCAAACCCGGGGGGCCCCCAAAAAAAATTTAAAAAACCCCCAAAAAAAAGGGGGGGGGGGTTTTTTTTTTTTGGTTTGGGGGAAAAAAAAAAATTGGGGGGGGGGGGGGTTTTTTTTTTTTTTTTGGGGTTTTTCCAAAAAAAGGGGGCCCCCCGGGGGGCCCCTTTCCCCCCTTTTTTTTGGGGGGGGGGGAAAATTTTAAAAAAGGGGGGTTTTTTTTTTTTCCCCAAAAAAAAATTTTTTTTTAAAAACCCCCTTTTTTAAGGGGTTTTTTTTCCCCCCCAAAATTTTAATTTTTTAAAGGGGGGGGGGGAAATTTTTTTTCCCCCCCTTTTAAAATTTTTTAAAAATTTTTGGGGGGAAAGGGGGAAACCAAATTTTTTTGGGGGCCCCCCCTTTTTAAAAAAAAAAGGGGGGGTTTTTTTTTTTTTTCCCCCCTTTTTGGGGGGTTTAAGGGGGGGGGGTTTTTGGGGGGGAAAAATTTCCCAAAAGGGGGGGGGTTTTTTTTTGGGGGGTTTTGGGGGGAAAAGGGGGGGGGGGGTTTTTTTTAAAAACCCCCGGGGCCCAAAAAAGGGGGGAAAATTTTTTTTTTTAAAAAAATTTGGGAAAAAAAATTTTTTGGGGGGGAAGGGGAAAAAAAGGGGAAAGGGGGAAACCCCCAAAAGGGTTTGGGGCCCTTTTTGGGGGAAAAAAATTTTTTTAAAAAATTTTTTTTTTTTGGGGGGGTTAAACACTGAAAACTATGTCAAGGGTTTGCCCCAGGCCTCTGTGGAAGTTGTACCCTGACTTCCTTTACTCATTTTTACCTGTTTGCTTCCTCCTGAAAGTACCCCTAGGTACTTCCAAACCTAGATCTTTTTTAGCAACTTCCACCGGAGGCCTTTTACAGATCTCTGCACTGGCAGGGTCAGCACATCCTCACTGCCTGATGAATTGCCAGACCTTTACGTGTCCTCTTTATATCTTCTCCACACTTTACTTGCATCCTCGGTCTGATGGACTTCCACCTGCACATCCTCCATACTGCGTTGTTCCACTGGACTACCGGCACTCTCCACACTTTCCACCACATTTACTGCATTTATCAAACCATCATTAGTGTTACACTTACAATCGGCAAAGGGTCGTCCATCATTTTTAATATTTGTTCAGTGGTACTCTTCTGCCGAACTCTCCTGGTGATCACAGTCAACCACTGGTATAACAGATTTTCCCGTGTTAGGCCTGACAAACCACCTCAGAACCCTCCACAATCTCACCTGCAGAGTTTCGTCTGCTTTCTCCCATTGCGTTCTCCTTCCGTCCCTCTTCAAAACGCCTGCACTTTCACTACTCGTTGCTCTGGCACTTAAGTTCGTCTCGTCCTCCTCATGCAGCCGCCGCCACATGATCGTAGGCGCCACACAGGCGACACGTCCTGCGCTGTCCCATGTAGGTCACGTACACTTGAGTCCTGAAGTCTGGTATAACAACGTAGGACGATGGGGTGCTTCAATGTCATTTTCAACGAGTACGACCCTCAGGGAGGCCCATCATCGGTCCCTCGCTCCACTTTCCAGGTGTTGCTGTGTATCGTACCATACGCACTGAAGACCGTACTGATGTCCGTCGGGTCCGCTTCGAATGGGACGTTCTTCAAACGTACCCAAGTGTACATGAAACGTCCTTCAATCGTACCTGAAGGCCAGTGTGCACCGTGTAGACATGATCCTGGTGTCGATCTACAAGTCGTTCATAAACTTCTGCCGTCAGTAGCTTCACAAATACTCTATTCATCCCATTCGGGGAAACGCCATACAAATCTCCTATGTCAAGACCATACACATCTCGTAATATCGTCGGTAAGACAGTCCGGCCGTTGCAGGGTTTAGAACGCCAGTCACAAGGTCAACACAGACAGTGTTCAGACGTCTCCTCCCTGCTGTCGCCATGTTGCTTTGGAAAACCAAAGTGCTGTAAAGCGTCGCCAGGGGTCAGGTCAGAGCACCACACACCCTCGCACCACCAGAGCTGGGCTGCGACTGTATTTTTAGGTTTTGCTAAGTTACTCTAGCAAAAATAAAAACTATTTCCTCTTATGTTTTACCAAAGATACGATCAATTTATGCTTCCTTGTTTAAAAATAGGCCAATTGTTGGTGAGATCTGAATAGATTTTGAGTCGAAATTTAGGTTTTGGAAAGTATCTAAAAAAAAATCTTGGATTTAGTTGAATTTTTAGAGTTTAGTTAAATGTTTGATGTTTAAAGTGTAAAAAGGCTATTTTTGGTCCAAAAATGACAAAATTGGAGCGAAGAGATTTCTGCAAGAGTGTCTATTTGAGGACAAAATTCGGCAATATTTGGTCAAAGTTAGCATTTGAGAGGGGAATAAAGACTGCTTTTGTGGGGTGGCTATTTGGACCACAATGAGGAATGCTGGTAGAGCGGAGATAAGTCAGAATTAGCACCCATCAAATTGCTTTAAATAAAAGACTGTGAAAGAAAACTTGTGAAAAAAACTAAATATTCCTGAATTTCTTTTGCGACGGGAGACTGTTTTTGTTGCCGCAATTAATATTTATGATTATTTAGTTTCAAACCATTCAATGGAAGGTTGTCGTGTGTCATTACTTCGAAATATTTAAGGTTATTATTATTATTATTTATTTTATTATTATTATTATTATTATTATTAATTTTATTCTTATTCTTATTCATAATCTTATTATTATTATTTATCCATAAAAGAGAAACCCTTAATTGATTTCCATAATTATTTTTCTTCCTTCTTTTCATATTTACTTCCTATAACTCGAGATTGAATCATTCAATCGACTTCAAATTTCAACACTGGTGCAGTGTACTGAGGGAAAGAAAAACAATCTTGTCTTATGACCAAAGTTGTTAATCTATTCCCAGCTCCTGGAAAGACTGATAACCTTCACAACCTTCGACCTACAACCAATTGTTAAAAAGTTGTCTCGTAATTCGATGACAGTAGAGAGAGAAATTTAAGTGTGAGATGCATATATTGTCCATTTTACATGTAAATTTCATGTTTCCATTGATGAAGAATTAGACACATTTGCAACATCAGGGTATCTTTATTGTAGACGTTTCTCCCTCCAGTGTCTTTATTAATACAAATTCAAGGATATAACTGGAAAACTGTAGAACTATATTTATTTTTTATTAACACATCGGCCGATTCCCACCAAGGCAGGGTGGCCCGAAAAAGAAAAACTTTCATCATCATTCACTCCATCACTGTCTTGCCAGAGTGGTGAGTTACACCACAGTTACCAAACTGCAACATTAACACCCCTCCTTCAGAGTGCAGACACTGTACTTCTCATCTCCAGGACTCAAGTCCGGCCAGCCGGTTTCCCTGAATCCCTTCATAAATGTTACTTTGCTCACACTCCAACAGCACGTCAAGTATTAAAACCCATTTGTCTCCATTCACTCCTATCAAATACGCTCACGCATGCTTGCTGGAAATCCAAGCCCCTCGCACACAAAACCTCTTTTACCCCCTCCCTCCAACCTTTCCTAGGCCGACCCTACCCGCCTTCCCTCCACTACAGATTTATACACTCTCGAAGTCATTCTGTCTCGTTCCATTCTCTCTACATGTCCGAACCACCTCAACAACCCCTCCTCAGCCCTCTGGATGATAGTTTTGGCAATCCCGCACCTCCTAATTTCCAAACTCCGAATTCTCTGCATTATATTCACACCACACATTGACCTCAGACATGACATCTCCACTGCCTCCAGCCTTCTCCTCGTTGCAACATTCATCACCCATGCTTCCCACCCATATAAGAGTGTTAGTATAACTATACTCTCATACATTCCCCTCTTTACTTCCATGGACAAAGTTCTTTGTCTCCACAGACACTGCAGTGCACCACTCACTCTTTTCCCCTCATCAATTCTATGATTCACCTCATCCTTCATAGACCCATCTGCTGACATGTCCACTCCCAAATGTCTGAATACATTCACCTCCTCCATACTCTCTTCCTCCAATCTGATATCCAATCTTTCGTCACCTAATCTTTTTTTTATCCGCATCACCTTACTCTTTCCTATATTCACTTTCATTTTTCTTATTTTACATACCCTACCAAATTCATCCACCAACTTCTGCAACTTCTCTTCAGAATCTCCCAAAAGCAGTGTAATCAGCAAAAAGCAACTGTGACAACTCCCACTTTGTATTTGATTCTTTATCTTTTAATAAGCCCACACCTCTTGCCAAGACCCTCGCATTCACTTTCTTACAACCCCATCTATAAATATATTGAACAACCACGGTGACATCACACAACGGCAAGTTTTCCTGCCGTTGTAGGAAGGAGGGAGATTATTTCCCCGTAAAAGTAGGCCTTAGACAAGGGTCTAAGGCCTACTTTTACGGGGAAAAAATATCCCTCCCTCCTACACACTCTAACCTGAGTCTCACTATCCTCATAAAAGCTCTTCACTGCTTTCAGTAACCTACCTCCTATTCCATACACCTGCAACTTCTGCCACATTGCCCCCCTATCTAACATATCATACGCCTTTTCCAAATCCATAGATGCCACAAAAACCTATTCACCCTTATCTAAATACTGTTCACCTATATGTTTCACTGTAAATAACCTGCATAGAAGAGAGGAGCTTACGACGACGTTTCGGTCCGACTTGGACAGTCGTAAGCTTCTCTCTTCTATGTGCGGGTTGTGTATTGTTCCAGTCACGGTACTGTGCCTTTTTTTGTTATTTACATATATAGTTTACTGTCTTCCTTCAATTCGTATTGATAAAGCTACTGGAGGGCAAAACGTCTACAATAAAGATACCCAGATTTTGCACATGTGTCTAATTCTTCATTTTGTCGGTACTGTCTACCATAAATGTACAACTGTTTATATAAAATCATGTTATATATGTTTTAGTTTACCTCTTCAGAATTGTTTCAATATTGAATACCTGAACAAACCATTAAGTTTACTTTTCATGCCGGCTAATTTGTAAATAGGAGGAGGAGAAAAATGGGTGAAATACTTTATGGTTAGTTGCAACCAATTTTCTAGGATAAAACAAAACTGACAACTACAGAGAGCAAGTGGAAAACCTGCCGTTGTCCTATCAACAATGGGCTGCAATATGTGTTTAAAGATACACTTTTTTTCCGTTCGTTCCGAGTTTTTTTCTGGTCAGCTGCAGAGCAGTCAGAGGTAAACATGGTGAACGTTCCCAGCATGACAACTCTGTCATGGAGAGGAACGTTCCCAGCATGACAACTCTGTCATGGAGAGGAACGTTCCCAGCATGACAATTCTGTCATGGAGAGGAACGTTCCCAGCATGACAACTCTGTCATGGAGAGGAACGTTCCCAGCATGACAACTCTGTCATGGAGAGGAACGTTCCCAGCATGGCAACTCTGTCACGGAGAGGAACGTTCCCAGCATGACAACTCTGTCACGGAGAGGAACGCTACCAGGAGAACATGGAATTCATCAGTGTTATTAGATTACTGCTCAACAAAAATAGGAAATACTCCAGAAGATGTGTTAACTATAAGAGGTGACGTGCTTATTGTGTTCACTATAGCAGGTGACGTGCTTATTGTGTTCACTATAACAGGTGACGTGCTTATTGTGTTCACTATAACAGGTGACGTGCTTATTGTGTTCACTATAACAGGTGACGTGCTTATTGTGCTCACTATAACAGGTGACGTGCTTATTGTGTTCACTATAATAGGTGGCGTGCTTATTGTGTTCACTAGACAGATGGCGTGGATGCAGTTGTCCTCGGCACAACAGGTGACTTGCAAGATATTCTCTTCAGTATAGCAGGTAACGTTCTTGTGTTTACTTTAGCAAGTTACGTGCTTGGTCGTATGTTCACCGGTGAGTGTTTGTTTTTACTCTGTTCACTAGAGTAGGTGATGTGCTTCGTTATATCATAACTGAGCAGGTAACGTGCTTTTTTTGTTCACTAGAGCCAGTGAATGCTTACTGTTGTGTTCACTGCACCAGGGGATGTCATGTTGTGTTCATTTGAGCAACTGACGTGCTTGGTGCAGTGTTCTCTGGAGCATGTGACGTGCTTAGTGCAGTGTTCTCTGCAGCATGTGACGTGCTTAGTCTGGTTCTTTGGCATGTGACGTGCTTAGTTCTATTTCTCTGTAGCATGTGACGTGCTTAGTGCTATGTTCTCTGTAGCATGTAGTGTAGTATATGTCTCTGGCATGTAATGTGCTTAGTGCTATGTTCTCTGTAGCATGTGACGTGCTTAGTGCTATGTTCTCTGTAGCATGTGACGTGCTTGTGCTATGTTCTCTGCATATGACGTGTGTATGGCATTCGTAACAGGTGACATTGCTTGGTATTATGTTTACCATAGGTGACGTGCTTGGTCTTGTTTTGAGTACACCAGGTAATATGTGTTAAACACAGCAGGTGTTGCTTTAATTCGCTGCCCAGCTGTGGTGGAGGAAGGTTGTTCCGATCTGACCTCTAGTGGGAGCTACTAGCAGTTTCATTGGACAGTAATGGCTGTTCAGTATCGTCGAAGGATTAACACAGTATGTGTGGAATTCATCAGAGGTGCCGTATATCCGTCTAATGCGGTAGTGATGTTGCCTGCAGTGTTGAGAGACACATTTGGATTGGATAACAATGACATTTACGGTATTGCACTGAATGGAAGTGCGAGAGTTTTTGTCAAGCTGATTTCGACGACAGTGTATGAGCGATTGGTGGATAAATATGAGGGCGTCAGCCTGACAGTGAATTCATCAGTGGAAGTAAAGTTAAAGGATGTTTCAAGGCAATATACGTACGTGCGTCTTCGTAATTTACCGTTCGAAGCTGATGAACGGGATGTACGTGATGTATTTCAAGAATATGGTGTGGTCCATCAAGCAATCTTGGGCCGATGGTCGGAGGGTATCTATGAAGGGATGCCAGAAGGGTCATATACATTGAAGATGACACTACGACGACCTATTCCGTCCTATGTGTTACTACCTGAATTTAGGACGCAGGCATACGTGACTTATGCTGGTCAACGTCGTACGTGCCGCCTATGTGGGTCGTATGAACACATGGCAGCAGACTGTGCACAGCGACCAGGGGGTCGTTACGACGCCACAAGAGCGACGTTGGTTGTTAAGGATGCAATTGCTGTTCAGGACGAGGACGTAGGCGTGGTGTCGACGGGAAGATGGAGTGATATAGTTCAAGGGACTGCAGAGGTGTGCCAGACTCTACCTACAGAGTCACAGACGTCGGTGGTACCGGCTGTACAGGATAGGGTGGACGATTTGGACTTGGGTATAGCAGCAGAGTTGTGTGGGCTGTTGGACAGTTCACCAGGTGTGGAGGAGGTAGTGTGTGTGACGGAGGGGTTGGGGGAAGTCAGCCCAGTGGACACTAGTCTCATTCAACAGGAGGTGCCTGTTATGGTACATAATGAGGACTGTGCTGGGGATATGGACATTGGAAGTGATTCACGTAAACGTCCTATGGGTGTGGCTGAGGACGACGTCCTTACGCCCGCTCAAAGGTCTAGTAAAAAATCTTTGGTAGAAGTTGCACAAAAAGTGGAGCTGAGTGGAAGGAGTGTGGATGGTGACAGGAATTTACGAGGAAACAAAAAGGAACATCATAACCCTGGTGGGATGTCAAAGCGTGTAGGTACTAAGTATGAGAAATCTAAAGGGAAGCCACCTTTAACATATTCAAGTGTCTCACGCTTAACGTGAAATGGGCTAAAGCTGAGGTCTCGAGGAAGTGGATAGAAGTGACGATGAGAAGGTATGACATTAATGTAGGGTTTATACAGGAACATAATTATAAGTATGGTAGGGATTTTCAGTTGCAAGGTTATAAAGTGTATGCTGGTAGTTCAGGGGCTTTCAAGGGAGGGGTTGCGGTAATTGTGAAGGAGAACAGCCCTTTTCAGTTATTAGCTTGGGAGGAGGGGAGGGACGGGAGGGTTGTGAGGGTGGATGGGGTTTGGGGAGGAGTCAGGGTAGCTTTCATTGGGGTTTATTTGCCGGCTATAAATAACCGTAGAGTCAAGGAGGATTTTGTGAGGGATCAATTGGTATATTACTTGGGTGGTGATTGGAATAGTATCATAAGGCTCAAAGATGTAGAACCAAGGGGATCGGGATGTGTGCTCAGTGTTTTAAGGGATGTTTTAGGTAGTGTGGGACTAGTTGATGTGGTGGGTGGGGGTTGGAGGTTTGATTATACTTTTGTGAGGAGGGGGTATGCAGCACGGTTAGATCGTATATATGTCTCAAGGGTTATTAATGTGGGGGTGGTGAGTTGTGTGGATGTAGGTTTTACTGATCATAGGGGAGTGTTAGTGGAGCTTGAGTGTGCAGGTATGATGAAATGGTATCCTGGGTATTGGAAACTAAATGTAAGTCTTGTAGAAGGGGAGGAGGGTAGAGAATTATTTGCTGAATGGTGGGGGATGATGCGGAGGAAAGGTAAGTTACTACCGGACATAGTGTCTTGGTGGGTGGACGTGGCGAAGCCAGCAATAAGGGATTTTTATAAAAGTAGAGGTCGGGAGGTTGCGAGATGGAAGTATGGATTGCAAAAATATTTGGAGGATCAGCTGAGTGTATGCTATGAGAGGCGGTTGGATAGGCACATGAGTGAGGTGCCTGCGATTAAGGAGAGATTGAGAGAAATACAGAATGAACGGTTTGATGCGATTCGTGTGCGTGGTGGTGTGGATGAGGTTTTATGGGGTGATAAGCCTTCGGCTTATGTGTTGAGGTCATTTAGGAAAAGGAGGGAGGGGATGATGATTTCGAGGTTGGTGGTTGGAGAGGACAGAGATGGGTATGAGAGAGGTCAGATCATGAGGAGCACAGAACCAATGAGTTTGTATTTAGAGAGTTGGTTTAGAGGATATTTAACAGCAGGAGAGGGAGGGGAAAGAGAGAGGAGAATAATTGAGGAGGGGGTCATGGTGAGGTTGGGGGAGGATGATAGGGAAGCTATGAGTGGGGACATAAGTGAGGAGGAGGTGTGGATGGCGATACAGAGTATGAGTAAGAGAAAGTCACCTGGAATTTTTTTTTTATATTTTATTAAAAAAACACATTATACATAAGTTGCAATTGTATCAATCTTAACATTATACATACCAAGAACCACACCTCTGAACATAATAAAAATCAGCACATTTCTTTACAATCCACCTCCATTACACCTGAACTAAACAAGCCTATATATGCAACAACACTCATTAATACAAAACAGTACATGAAAATCTAAACCTCCTCCAGGGTAACTTCCTAGATGTACCCTCATAATCCCCCACCCACAACCCACCCAAAGCACCCTACATATTGTACAGCTTTTATATTTTTCCATACCTACACATACCAACACACATGTGTAGTAACAAAAAATAACACATAGGACACCAAACGTGCCAGGATTACTCCATTTCTCCATACCAAACCAGAGACAAAAACAGTATACATTACTATAAAGTGCAGATTATTTATCCTGCATTTCTAAATAGATACCTCAAATTAAATTTCAGGCCCTACTGTTACCCCTCCTGTATCCCCCCTTAACTTTGAATATTCAAACAACCTTAGAAACTTAAGACATAACAGGTTATTATGTCTCTCCATGTCTACAACAAAGTACATGTCTAAACTCGACACCGTACATTACATGTCATAAGGGAACCACTAAGTCACTTTTATCACGTGACTAAAGCAAAAAAAAAAAAAATAACATCATCCTATATACATTGTCATACATAATAACATGACCCAACCGGCCACTGTCTTGACCAACAT
>WNWK01058479.1:0-10443 GCA_009830355.1 Cherax destructor | reverse complement strand
ACAGACATTTCCGGGTCCGGGTTAGTAATGAACTCTCCCTCAATTTTTCCAAGCTGAAGGTGTCCCCAGGGATGTGTTCTGAGCACGACACTTTTCTGCTTGCTATAAATAATCTGGCATCTGTTCTCCCATCCAATATTTGGTCATCGCTCTATGTGGATGACTTTGCTATAGCTTGTGCAGGTGCTGACTGTCACCTCATTGCAGTTTCCTCCAGCATGCCATCAACCGGGTTTCTGATTGGGCCACCACTCACGGGTTTAAATTTTCTAGTGGCAAAACTCATCAAATACGTTCACTAGACGTTCAGTGGTCTCTGATCATCCATTGTACCTATCGGCTCCGTATCCCAGAACGTGATACAGTCAGGTTTCTGGCCTCATGTTTGACCGCAGATTGTCCTGGAAACCTCACATTACCTCTCTGAAGGCGACTTGTCATAGCCGGCTGAACCTCCTTGAAACCTCGCACATCTTTCATGGGGGCTGATCGTAGCACTCTCCTGGTCTACATTCGGCCCTAATTCTATGAAACTCGATTATGGTAACCAGATATATTTGGCAGCCTCTCCTGCCACTCTTTCCAGCCTTAATCCCATCCATCACCAGGGATTACGCTTATGCCTAGGTGCTTTTCGTTCTTCCCGGTTGAGAGCCTCTATGTAGAAGCGAACATTCCATCCTTGTCCGATCGTCGCGATGCACATTGCATTCGCTATTATGTTCGCTCTCTTGACCTCCGCAATCCTTCCATGTATAGGATTGTCAGATGTTAGTAGCGTTTTTGTTCGTCGCCCTGTTTACTTCGTCCCTTTTCTCTTCGTCTGCATTCACTCTTGTCTTCCTTCAGCTTCCGCCTTTATATGTTCATATGGCTTCACCCTTTCCTCTACCCCCTTAGGAAGTTCCTGCTCTCCGTGTCTGTTCTATTCCTCTACCTTGCGCGAAAGCCCAACTGCCTACGGCGGCTTCTCGCTCTTTCTTTCTAGACCATTTCCGTTCTCATTCCCATGCCATCGCAGTATACACCGATGGTTCAAAGTCATCTGACGGCGTCGGATTCGCAGCAGTGTTTCCGGACAGCGTTGCAGGGCATCTATTACCCTCGGCTAGCATATTACGGCTGAATTGTATGCCATTCTTGTGGCACTTATCCGTATTGCATCTATGCCTGTATCACCATTTGTGGTCTTTCAGACTCCTTAGTGCTTTACAGGCTATCCATAAATTGATACACCTCACCCCTAGTTCTTCGTATCCACCTTTGGTTACGCCGTATGTTTAGCAAGCATAAAGATACAGGTATCCCTCAACTTTCGCGTTTTCTACTTTCGCGGGCTTCACACACTCGCGAATTCCCGGCCGCCAAATTCAAAAGCTGAAAATTCCCCCCACCAAATCATATTTAAGTTTCCCGCCACCCGAGCGTCCCTTCTACCTTCCCTCCGACCCAGAACCAGCCCACCCACCACTCACTCACTGAGTGTTTTGTTCGTTCATTATTTGTTATTAAACTACAGTATAACATGTATGTAGTACTATATAGTACAATATTTTACTATGTTTTCATGCGTTTTATGATTGTTCATGGTTCAATAGGTTAAGGAAGCAGTAAGTAATGAATGTACTAAATAAAGGTTATCTATCTATTACATTTATTCCAAATTGATATCAGAAACATGATAAATTCCCTAGAACTGTAATAAAGATGCTGAAATGAATAATATATGCCATATTATAGAGGGGTAGAGAGAGGACCGCTGCCATATGAGATGTTTACATCAGGGTAAACATGCCTAAATCACTCTTGTTATAAGAACAAATGCAAAAATAGCATTTATTATTTTTAGAATAATAATATTTTATAATAATTGATCTGGAACACTTTAAATGTCATCAGTATTTGGTAGCTGACATTTAGAGCACTCAACAGCAATTATTATTAATTATTATTATTTATAATTATTATTTCCCTACAATATATTGTAGGGAGATAATAATAATTATTATTATTATTATTAATATTAATATTATTTTCTTACAATATATTGTAGGGAAATAATAATAATATTATTATTATAATCAAAAGAATAATAATAATAATAATACTTAATAATAATTGCTGTGGAGTGCTCTAAATGTCAGCTACCATATACTGATAACATTTAAAGTGCTCCAGATCAATTATTATAAATTATTATTCTAAAAACAAAAAATGCTATTTTTGCATTTGTTCTTACGACAGGAGTGATTTAGGCATGTTTACCCTGATGTAAACATCTGATATGGCGGCGGTCCTGCTCTCACCCCTCATATAATATGGCATATATTCATTTCAGCATCTTTATTCAGTTCTAGTATTTATCATGTTTCTGATATCAATTTGGAATAAATGTAATAGATAGATAACCTTTATTACTAATATTAGTGTAATTACACAACATTTTATTAGCAATAAGGCTAACATCCATCACCCATGACGACTCCCCAGACACTGAATGTTACTGCTTCTTCTTCTTGTAGGTTTGCCGGTACTGCCGGCCCGGGTCTTCTCCAATAGGTGCCTCTCCCTCCCTCCAATAGCTCCTCTCACTTCGTAACGATGTTAGATGGTGAATTTAATGTATTTTTCTGTAAGCTTAACTCGTTGTATGTGTATTTTACTTTTTATTGTTTTCTCTAATATATGAGTTATGCAAATTAAAATAAAGTTATGAAGTTGGAGTTTCATTTTTTGTTCTAATGTATACATATTTAATTCAACATTTGGCATCATTACAAAGTGGGCGGAGCTACAGCAGAGGCAGAAGAAGCAGTGTCAGTAACTTGATATCCCATGACACTTCACAACACTATAAAATATGTATTGTATAATTATACTATTACAGGCCTCCCTTCACAGCCAGCTCATGTCAAAATAACATGTATATAGTACATTATTTTACGATGTTTATATGTGTTTTATGATTGTTCATGGTTCAATAGGTTAAGGAAGCAGTATTGTATTATATTTCCCTACAATATATTGGGGCACCAAACATTCGCGATTTTTCAACATTCACGACTCTCTTCATCCCCTAACCCTCGCGAATGTTGAGGGATACCTGTATTGTCTTTTGTTGGGTCCCTGGTCATGTTGATGTACAGGTCAATGAACAGGCAGACACTGCTGCGCGGTCAGCAGTACATGACCTTCCAGTTTCATAAAGAGGTGTTCCTTTCACGGACTATTTTGCGGTCATTGCTACCCACCTTCGCACCCGTTGGCAACAACGCTGGTCTGACCTGCTGAATAACAAACTTCATTCTATTAAACCGGTTATAGGTTTCTGGCCTTCTTGTCACCAATGTCGAGGTTGGGAGACTACACTCTCCCGTCTTCGAATCGGCCACACTCGTCTTACTCACGGGTATCTCATGGAGAGGCTCCCTGCCCCTCTCTGTGAGCAGTGTCTGTTCGACATATCCTGTTGGACTGCCCACTCTATCAACGAGCACGCAGAATTTACCTCCAACGACGTCTTCGCTCTGCGGCAATATCTTTACCTTCCCTTCTTGCAGATGGACCCTCCTTTAATCCTGACTCTCTCATTGACTTTTTGACAGAAACTGACTTACTACACAAACTCTGAAGATTATACCTCTAGCACCTCCCTCAGTCCCTTCTACCTCGATCTTTTGTTACCCTCCACCCCTGCACTATCCTCCGTCATCTTGCACTCCATACCCTACTAATCGTCCATCTCCCTCTTACAACCCACTCTCCCTGCATCCTACAATAACCTGCAGCGCTGTATAACCCCTGTGGTTTAGCGCTTCTATTTGATTATAATAATAATAATAATAGGTTTCTGGCCTTCTTCTTGTCACCAATGTCGAGGTTGGGAGACTACACTCTCCCGTCTTCGCATCGGAAACACTCGTCTTACTCACGGGTATCTCATGGAGAGGCTCCCTGCCCCTCTCTGTGAGCATTGTCAGGTTCCAGTGTCTGTTCGACATATCCTGTTGGACTGCCCACTCTATCAACGAGCACGCAGAATTTACCTCCAACGACGTCTTCGCTCTGCGGCCCTTTCTTTACCTTCCCTTCTTGCAGATGGACCCTTCTTTAATCCTGACTCTCATTGACTTTTTTGACAGAAACTGACTTACTACACAAACTCTGAAGATTATACCTCTAGCACCTCCTTCAGTCCCTTCTACCTCGATCTCTTGCTACCCTCCACCCCTGCACTATCCACCGTCATCTTGCACTCCATACCCTACTAATCGTCCATCTCCCTCTTACAACCCACTCTCCCTGCATCCCACAATAACCTGCAGCGCTGTATAACCCCTGTGGTTTAGCGCTTCTATTTGATTATAATAATAATAATAATACTTGTTTTGATGAACACTCCCGCACCAGTGTCCAGTAGCAGTCAGTCATCAAACTGATCATCAGATTCCCCTGATATCTCTTCTCCATGATGGCCCCTCAAGGGCTTCTGTTCCCTGGATTGAACCTGAATACCTTCCATCCCCCCTCACATGCGCTGTATAATCCTACAGGTTTAACGCTCCCCCATGATTATAATAATAATAATCTCCATGATGGCTATATCTTGGTGAAATTATTTAATGTGAGGTTCTATTTCATAGAAAGTATTTGTGCTGGAGCAAAAACTAACTTCAGATTTGATTATAGTGTCCCCAAATTAGCTAGAAACACAAGTTTTTAAATGTGAATTGAGACCTTTGTTAGCCAGTGTTACAGAAACAATTGTCTGTTACTTGAATCCAACTGCTACACAATGATTCTTGAGTATAAGAATGACCCTATAAATTATGTCCAGGTTGCTTTGTAAAATAAACCTGTCCAGTATACAGTGGACCCCCGAGTAACGAGCAAAATTCATTCCAGAAGCCTGCCCAAGTGCCATTACCGAATGAATTTACTCCCTTAAGAAATAATGTCAAGTAGGTTAGTCCATTTCAGACCCCCAAAATTACACTTACAAAAGCACTTACAATATTATACTTACATAATTGTACGATTTCCGGGGTGCTCGTTACTCGGGGGTCCACTGTATCTAATACTGTTCATATATTCTCAGAAATTAAGTTACGAAAAGGTCTCATTCAACTTTTCTTTTACAGTTGATGTTTACAGTATCAGTACTGTAGTAAACATACCATGCAGACTCCCAGTATCATCATGCTGAAGAAAATGGCAAAAGTAGAGATCATCTAGTGTCAGCACCAAGTTTAATGAAGAATTCTACACTGTCTGCAATACTGAGCACAATACTGTCACCATTGTTTCAGCACTATTGACAATTTGTGTGTGCACTCTTGTTTTTAGTATTTGTAATGTTCAGGAAATCTCATAATTTCAAACTTTTCCATGGAATTAAGGTAACAGAAAATGTGGTACAATTCACACACTGTAGCTCACATTTAATAGTTTGAAAATACCATTTAAAAGAATTGTAATTCATGATTGTTTTCCTATTTTAAGTAGCTATTGCTATATTCCTTCCATGAAACTATTATGGTAGCCATAGTCTTACCCCCTTCTGTGAAAAAAAATTAGTCATAAACATTCTCCCTACTTTTAAAATGTTAGCCGTAGTCTTATCTCTGTTATGAAAAGTCTTATAACTATTGTGAAAACAATAGTCATAGTTTTTCCACTAATTTCTTTCAATAACTCTGAGGTATTCTTCACATATCCATATTCTTACATCTCTATATTATCATTTTAAAAAAGAAGTGAAGACACTGCATTGAATAAAGGTAATTATTTATAACAATAGTCATGAAAAAGAGAACTTTAAAAAGAAACAGTTTATTGATAAAACTTTACCAGTTACAGTACAATTTGTTTATTATTAAAGTTTAATTATTGTAGTCATTATATTTATGATGATATAGAAAGTAAATATGTATTAATGTACTTAATATGATGAAATAAGATTTGAACACCCACTTATACAACATACACCACCTACAGTAACATTACACCGCCTACACCAGCACCCACTTATACAACTTACACCACCTACACCAACACCCACTTATACAACTTACACCACCTACAATAACATCCACTTAAACAACTTACACCACCTACACTAACATCCACTTACACAACTTACACCACCTACACTAACATCCACTTAAACAACTTACACCACCTACATTAATATCCACTAAACAACTTACACCACCTACAGTAACATCCACTCAAACAACTTACACCACCTACACTAATATCCACTTAAACAACTTACACCACCTACACTAATACCCACTTAACATCAATCTATCAGAACAATGCACACAATTTTAAAACATGTTTTGACATCTTTTTCAATATCTGAACTGAGTAATTTTAAAACTGTTTAGTTAAGGTGAAAATATCTCATACATTACTGAAACATAATACATTGTTTATTAAAATTTAAAAAAAAAAATGCTGTGTAATATTTGACAGTGAATACAAACCTCTTTGTAAATATTATGTGACTTAATACTTTTTCATTTAAATTTGTGTCGGCACAAGAGTTCATATAAAGAGTATTTCCTCTAAGTTGTCAAATATTTATTTTTCTAAAAAGCTTCATTGGATACTGTATTAAATGTGAGACAATAGAAAGAAAAAGTACATTATATGAAGTACAGTGAGTCTATCATCATGTGAAGTACAGCGAGTCTATCATCATGTGAAGTACAGTGAGTATCATTATGTGAAGTACAGTGAGTATATCATCATGTGAAATACAGTGAGTATCATCATGTGAAGGACAGTGAGTCTGTCATCATGTGAAGTACAGCGAGTCTATTGTTAAGTAGTGAGTAGGATACAAGGAAATACTAATTTATTTAGTGTTAAAAACTTGAAATATAATAAAATTAAGGGATTATGAAGGAAGTAAAGAAACTCCATCAGTGTCCTGTTTGTGAAAAAGTTTTTCCATCTAATTATAAACTAAAGAGACATAACAGTACTCATACAGGAGAGAAGCCATATCATTGTTCAGTATGTCTGCAAGACTTTACTGCTAAATCCTCACTTAACCAACATCAGAAAATTCATACTGGAGAGAAGCCATATCATTGTTCAGTGTGTCTGAAAGACTTTGCTACTAAATATTCATTTAACCAACATCAGAGAATTCATACTGGAGAGAAGCCATATCATTGTTCAGTGTGTCTGCAAGACTTTACTGCTAAATCCTCACTTAACCAGCATCAGAGAATTCATACTGGAGAAAAGCTATATCATTGTTCAGTGTGTCTGAAAGACTTTGCTAGTAAATCCTCACTTAACCAACATCAGAGAATTCACACAGGAGAGAAGCCATATCATTGTTCAATGTGTCTGAAAGACTTTAATGATAAATCCTCACTAAATAGACATCAGAGAGTTCATACAGGTGAGAAGTTATATCATTGTTCATTTTGTCTGAAAGAGTTTATTGATAAATCCTCACTTAATAAACATCAGAGACTTCATACAGGAGATAAACCATATCATTGTTCAGTGTGTCTCAAAGACTTTATTGATAAATCCTCACTAAATATACATGAGAGAGTTCATTCAGGAGAGAGACCATTTCAGTGCCCAGTGTGTCACAAAGACTTTAGACAAATTGGTCATTTGAAATTACACATGAGACTTCATACTGGAGAGAAGCCATATCAGTGCTCAGTGTGCACAAAATTATTTAGAGTAAAATGGGCTCTGGTAAGTCATTTGCGCTATCATACAGGAGAGAAGCCATATCAGTGTACAGTGTGCCAAAAAGACTTTACAGAAAATTGTCACCTCACTACACACATGAGACTTCCTGCAGGAGAGAAGACATATTGTTCAGAGTGTTTGAAACACCTTGTTGATAAATCCTCACCAAAAAATAAATCAGTGAATTCATACTAGAGAGAAGCCCTATCAGTGCTCAGTGTGTCAAAAACAATTTTCCGTAAAATGCTCTCTAGTGAAACACATGAAAACTCACAAAAAAAAAAAAAATACACGTGTCCAGAGTATCAAAGTATTTTCAAGTGACTCTCTACACATGACACTTTATAACTTTGTTGTATGTGTTTAGTGACTTCTTACCCACTACTACCAGAGCTTAACTTTGTTTTATGTCTTAAGTGATCTCTTACCCTCAGCCAAGTTTAGCGCTTCTATTTTATTATAATAATAATTACCCACTACCACCTGAGCTTAACTTTATTGTATGTCTCAAGTGACCTTTTACTCACTACCACCAGATATAAGAGGGCAGTATGGAAAATGGTGTGAAAATTGGCAGGCAGATATTTACCTAAAACATTGTTGTTACAGAATTAGCAGATCAGGATCAAGTTGCAGCTAAAATAAAATATCACTGCCCATGTTTACCTTGGGCCAAACCTGCTATTACGAACACAGGTAAAATATGGCTTGTGACCTGGTCATAATGGGTTTCAAAATGAAGTAAATAAACTCAGCAATACTATATGACTTGTATTTCCTTCACCAGATATAATTTGCCAAATATACATGTACACTATGTACAGAGGTTGAATAGTAAGTCCTGCAGCGCTGTATAACCCCTGTGGTTTAGCGCTTCTATTTGATTATAATAATAATAATGAATAGTAAGTGTACCACAAAGTGACAGATGATGGCAAAAGCAGAAGCCAGAGAATGTACCTGTAATGAAGCAAATCAGTCCCTCGAGAATTACTTATGCTAAGATGTGATAAATATTCGTTATGAAAATTTCATGACTGTTCTTATTATATATTTCTTGCCTATATCCTTACCTATTTACTATGTGCATGGTTCTGTAACTCAGGTGTAGGAAATAAATGCAGTTTAATTAAAAGATAAGCTAGGAATGTCATTTACCACCATGTTTCTATTGAAATGTAATGCAGAATAAAGGCAAATGTTTAACTGAGAAAGCATTATTAGTATTATTTATTTTTATTATGTGAAAATATCCTTATTACTATAAAAGCTGTAAATTGGCTTCAGAAAATGTATTGCAAGTATGAAGATCCGTGCATGTTCATGTTTTATTATTGGTTTCAATATGTTTTCACTAGAATTTTTTTTAGTGGTAATACAGTGTATAAAGTTCAGTTTTTTATGCATCTCGTTATTTTTCTAGTACATACAGTGGTACCTCATCATACGAGCAACTCCCAACTCGAACAATTATGTAAATGTATTTATGTAAGTGCTTTTGTAAGTGTATTTTTTGGGGGTCTGAAATGGATTAATCTAATTTACATTATTCCTTATGGGAACAAATTCGTTTGGTATTGGCACTCGAACAGCCTTCTGGAATGAATTAAGCTCGTAACTCGAGGTACCACTGTATTAGTATTTATTATAATAATTATTGTGAGTAGAGATAAGGTTTATAGAGGCGAGTTGAACTCCTTTTGTAGAGAGCCTATACACGCGTCCGTCTTGTTCCGTGTTTTTTCGTGGTCTCCTCTACGTGCTAGAACCTTAAAACTGTGCCAGTGATCTTATAAGGTACATCCCTCCAGTGCTCACAACAAACCAGGCAGAAAAACACTTATACAGAGTCAAAAACAAGGGAATTAGTGTGCCAGAACATAGTGCCATAAAGCCAGAGGGGAACTAAAGTGCCGTGTGAAATAACAAAACAGAACGTTTATTTGTCAGAGGAAGGAAAGTCTCCCTGAAAATAGGGTGAAGATAGATCTGTATAGTGAATATATCAGTGGTGCCATAGTATACAAAGTTAATAGATGTTAAAGTGAAAACAAAGGCGGAAGTGTAGGCCTAACGAGTTTCGTGTTTGAAATCAGTTGCCAGCGGCCGCCGGGTCCTTACCATGCAAGTCCGTGTAGTGATAATTTTAAACTGTTAGTATACCTGACCAAAATCTAGTGATTACATTGATATTAAAAAAATTTATGAAATACGAAAGGGGCACAACCCTGAGGAAATACGTAATTTGTCCTGCTGAAAAATACGATAAACAGTGTCGAGTTGTGAGTTGTCAGTGAACGTTTTCACTAACATAAGTCCGTATATCTTCCTGTCATCATAGGAAAAACAAGCAGTGTTGTGGTGTAGGAAAAAACAAAAACAAAATCTAAACAAAGTAGAGTGAACCATAAGTGCACGGAAACCCAGGTGTTAAAGCGGGGTGAGGTTTTACCAGGGTGCAAGAAGTAAACAGGGTGCAAGAAGTAAACAGGGTGCCAGAGGTAAACCAGGGTGCCAGAGGTACGGCGCCGTACAGTAGGAGCTGCCAGAAGGACCGTTTTTTATCTACAACACACAAGTTATACTTTTGTACCATACCGATCATTATTATTACAGTAGACCCTCATTTAGCACGACTTTATGTTGCGCGTTTTGGGTATTACGCGATTGAAGAATTGCGGCACATTTTTATCTAAACGACGTAAACCTTAT
>WNWK01058478.1:0-10443 GCA_009830355.1 Cherax destructor | reverse complement strand
ATATTCAAAAATGCTATAAAACTTGATTTTATTGCATTTTTTGATGATTTAAGGCATTTTCAAGGATTTTCTGAAAAAAAAAAAACATTTTTAGATAAAATACACCTATGAGTAAGCTTCCGAAAAGAAAATCATTAAATTTTGCTTAATTTTCCCATAAATTTCAATTGCAGTAGAAATTTTATTTAAAAATGTGATAATCTAAGTATTTTAGCTAAAAAAGGAGTTTTGCCAGAAAAGCACTCAATCCGCTCTAAAACGTCGAAATATGCCATAAAATGCAATTTTAGGCCATTTTTCTGAGGTTTTAATGTTTCATGTATTTTTCGAAAATAATATGAAATATTCTATAAAAATATTGAATTTTACAGATTTTTAATGGGATTTTTTAAAAATATGTAAATAATTTATATATATTCAAAAATGCTATAAAACGTTATTTTATTGCATTTTTTAACGATTCAAGACATTTTCAAGGATTTTCTGAAAAAACTATTTTTTTAGATAAAATATACATATGAGTAAGCTTCCTAAAAGAAAATCATAAAATTTTGCTTACTTTTCCATAAATTTCAATTGCAGTAGAAATTCTATTTAAAAGTGTGATAATCTAAGTATTTTAGCTAAAAAATGAGTTTTGCCAGAAAAGCACTCAAACAAGTCTAAATCGTCGAAATATGCAATAAAATACGATTTTAGCACATTTTTCTGAGCTTTTTAATGTTTCGTGTATTTTTCGAAAATTTTATGAAATATTCTATAAAAATATTGATTTTTATAGATTTTTAATGGGATTTTTTAAAAATATGTAAATAATTATTAAATATTAAAAACTGCTATAAAACTTGATTTTATTGCATTTTTTGACGATTTAAGGCATTTTGAAGGATTTTCTGAAAACTATTTTTTAGATAAAATACACCTATGAGTAAGCTTCCTAAAAGAAAATCATAAAATTTTGCTTACTTTTCCCATAAATTTCAATTGCAGTAGAAATTCTATTTAAAAGTTTGATAATCTAAGTATTTTAGCTAAAAAATGAGTTTTGCCAGAAAAGCACTCAAAACGCTCTAAAACGTCGAAATATGCCATAAAATGCAATTTTAGGCCATTTTTCTGAGATTTTTAATGTTTCATGTATTTGTGGAAAATAATATGAAATATTCTAAATAATATTGATTTTTATAGATTTTTAATTAGATTTTTTAAAAAATATGTAAATAAGTAGTAAATATTCAAAAATGCTATAAAACTTGATTTTATTGCATTTTTTGACGATTCAAGGCATTTTCAAGGATTTTCTAAAAAACTATTTTTTAGATAAAATACACCTATGAGTAAGCTTCCTAAAAGAAAGTCATAAAATATTGCTTTCTTTTCACATAAATTTCAATTGCAGTAGAAATTCTATTTAAAAGTGTGATAATCTAAGTATTTTAGCTAAAAAATGAGTTTTGCCAGAAAAGCACTGAAACCGCTCTAAAAAGTCGAAATATGCAATAAATACGATTTTAGCACATTTTTCTGAGCTTTTTAATGTTTCATGTATTTTTCGAAAATAATATGAAATATTCTTAAAAAATATTGATTTTTATAGATTTTTAATGGGATTTTTTTTAAAATATGTAAATAATTAATAAATATTAAAAAATGCTATAAAACTTGATTTTATTGCATTTTTTGACGATTCATGGCATTTTCAAGGATTTTCTGAAAAAAAATTTAGATAAAATACACCTATGAGTAAGATTCCTAAAAGAAAATCATAAAATTTTGCTTTCTTTTCCCATAAATTTCAATTGCAGTAGAAATTCTATTTAAAAGTGTGATAATCTACGTATTTTAGCTAAAAAATGAGTTTTGTCAGAAAAGCACTCAAACTGCTCTAAAACGTCGAAATATGCAATAAAATACGATTTTAGCACATTTTTCTGAGCTTTTTAATGTTTCATGTATTTTTCGAAAATAATATGAAATATTCTATAAAAATATTGATTTATATAGATTTTTAATGGGATTTTTTAAAAATATTTAAATAATTAATAAATATTAAAAAATGCTATAAAACGTTATTTTATTGCATTTTTTGACGATTTAAGGCATTTTCAAGGATTTTGTGAAAAACTATTTTTTTTAGATAAAATCCACCTATGAAGTAAGCTTCCTAAAAGAAAATCATAAAATTTTGCTAACTTTTCCCATAAATTTCAATTGCAGTAGAAATTCTATTTAAAAGTGTGATAATCTAAGTATTTTAGGTAAAAAATGAGTTTTGTCAGAAAAGCACTTAGGGATTTGGGAGCAGGGGAAAGGGTCAAAGCTCTTTCTGCTTGCATCTATAGGACGAAATGCAGAAATCGTGTAGTGTATGGGAGAGCATGGGAAACTGATTTCAATCAATCGTACAGGGAGTTGAGGATTGCGGATCTATTGGGTAGACGTGAGTTGGAAGAGGCTTGACGACTGATACGTATTGGGTGGTCGGGTGACAAACGTTGCTTATATAAGGGGTTTTTCATTTGTATGTATGCTGGTGTAGGGAAAGGGTGAGGAGGGTTTGCTTGGTTGGGGTTTTTAAGGGGTGAGTACTGGGGTAGACATACGGGTGACTTGGCACTCTGTGTGGGTCAGGGTTTGACGGACGACTTTCGGGGCATAGGGTTGATTTAGTCGAGGCTGTATGTGTGTGGTTTCTTTCTTTTTGGTTACCTTTAAATTCATGGTTTTTTTTTTTTCGGTGCAAGGGCTTTGGTTTGGCTGAGGGGGGTGAGGAAGAGGAGGTTTCTTCAGTCACTACTGTACTGTACATGATAGTCTTAGGTTGGGATTGTAATGAATCCGTAGACTATGGTCAAGGTATTCTTGTGGTGCTCTGGTTTTCTCGTTGCTATGTCAAAGTAAGTTTTCTTTGAGTTATAATCCTTACTATGTGACATTTGCTTTGGTTTGGTAGTTACTTTTGTTTTGGAAGTAGGGGTTTGTTGACTTAGTTGTTGATGCAAATTCGTTGGATTCATATCCGGCATCATTTCTCATCATGATATACATCTGTTCAGGTTTGCACTCGGATATCATGATTGGTGTATCAAAGTCTATGTGGTTTTGTGGGATAAATTGGTAAAATTTATTATGTATGTTCTCTGAATAAATATATAAACAAGTGATGTACGATAAACCTTTATGTGTCGGGTTTATGTTTCAAATAAAATATTTTAAACACAAAAAAAAAAAAAAATTGTGTGCTTCATGTTATAAATTCTGTTTCACTGCTTATAGTACCATTTCTGTTATACTGATTGTGATGTTAATGTATGGTTTTTGGTGTTAATTGTCTTGGCAGGGTAGTGTCTTGTGTACTGTGTTGGTATAATTATGTCTCTTAATGGAAATTCACATTAAAACTCTCAACAAAAGTACGATTGATGTTCCGATTTAATATGTTTAGTTAATTTTTATTTCAGCATGTCATTGTACGACATGTAGGGGTTAACGTAAGACATGGCATGTTGTTGCTTTACCTATGCATTTATTGTTCATGGTTAATATATTACCCCAGACTAACTAATAAGGGTGTTGGGGTGTTGTTATGTTGTTAATTTTGTTCTATACTGCTTATTTTGTTATATAAGCTTTGTTTCAGACCGTGGCATGGCTCTGCATAATATATTTGTATATATGTCTCTCCAAATAAAATAATAAAAAAAAAAAAAAATATTCAAGAATTCACATTGGAATTTTAGTATTGCTATGTGTTCTATTATACATTGTGAGAACGGGTTTTCACGGGTGGGTAGTCCTGTACACCGCAGTGTATGTAATATAATGCGTATTAGGTTTTGGTTATTGTTGTTTATTTTCAGTATGTATACACCTGCATTCATAAATTTATTGTAGATAAGCCTGAGGCGATTGTATATATATTTGTACTGGTATTGTATGTTTATGTATCATGAAGATGGGTAGGGATTTTATTAGGTGCTTGTTAGTATGTTTATATTTTGTTACCTGATTGCCTTCATTTGGTATTTTGGCTATTATTTTGTATGTGCATTATGTTATTAGTCCTCAGGAATGTCCTTGCACATATTTGAGAGTATGTGGTGTCTAATTTCATAGCAAATTGTGAAAAAATGTGTCATTTTGGATTTTACGAGATACGTGTTGAGTTATGGTCAGCACTTGAAATTTGCAAGTATTCATGTTTGAATTTTGTTATTGAATTGTGTTATTATATGTTTTTGTCCTCTTAAATAAAATATAAAAAAAAAAAAAAAAGTCGAAATATGCCATAAAATGCAATTTTAGGCCATTTTCTGAGCTTTTTAATGTTTCATGTATTTTTGGGAAAATAATATGAAATATTCTATAATAATATTGATTTTTAAGATTTTTAATGGATTTTTAAAAATATGTAAATAATTATAATATTCAAAAATGCTATAAAACTTATTTTATTGCATTTTTGACGATTCAAGGCATTTTCAAGATTTTCTGAAAATTTTTTAGATAAAATTACCTAGAGTAAGCTTCTAAGAAAATCATAAATTTTGCTTACTTTCCCATAAATTTCAATTGCAGTAGAAATTCATTTAAAAGTAAATCTAAGTATTTTACTAAAAATGAGTTTTGCAGAAACACTCAAACCGTTAAAGTCGAAATATGCAATAAATGATTTCATTTTCTAGCTTTTAATGTTTCATGTATTTTTCGAAATAATATGAAATATTCTATAAAAATATTGATTTTTAAGATTTTATGGATTTTTAAAATATGAAATAATTAATAATATTAAAATGCTATAAAACTTGATTTTATGCATTTTTGACATTAAGGCATTTTCAAGATTTTCTGAAAACTATTTTTTTAGATAAAATCACCTATGAGTAAGCTTCTAAGAAAATCATAAAATTTGCTAACTTTTCCCATAAATTTCAATTGCAGTAAATTTATTAAGTTAAATCTACGTATTAAAAATGAGTTTTGCAGAAAGCACTCAAACCGCTCTAAAACGTCGAAATATGCCATAAAATCAATTTTAGCCATTTTCGAGTTTTAATGTTTCATGTATTTTTGGAAAATAATATGAAATATTCTAAAAATATTGATTTTTATAGATTTTAATGATTTTTAAAATATGTAAATAATTATAAATATTAAAATGCTATAAAACGTTATTTTATTGCATTTTTGACGATTAAGGCATTTTCAAGGATTTTCTGAAAACTATTTTTAGATAAAATACCTATGAGTAAGCTTCCTAAAAGAAAATCATAAAATTTGCTTACTTTTCCCATAAATTTCAATTGCAGTAGAAATTCTATTTAAGTTGAAATCTAGTATTTTAGCTAAAAATGAGTTTGCAGAAAAGCACTCAAACCGTTAAACGTCGAAATATGCAATAAAATACGATTTTAGCACATTTTTCTGAGCTTTTTAATGTTTCATGTATTTTTCGAAAATAATATGAAATATTCTATAAAATATTGATTTTTATAGATTTTAATGGGATTTTTAAAAATATGTAAATAATTAATAAATTTAAAATGCTATAAAACTTATTTTATTGCATTTTTGACGATTAAGGCATTTCAAGATTTTCTAAAACTATTTTTTAGATAAAATACCTATGAGTAAGCTTCTAAAAGAAAATCAATTTTGCTACTTTTCCCATAAATTTCAATTGCAGTAGAAATTCTATTTAAAAGTGTGATAATCTAAGTATTTTAGCTAAAAATGAGTTTTGCCAGAAAAGCACTCAAACCGTCCTAAAACGTCGAAATATGCAATAAAATACGATTTTAGCACATTTTCTGAGCTTTTAATGTTTCATGTATTTTCGAAAATAATATGAAATATTCTATAAAAATATTGATTTTTATACATTTTTAATGGGATTTTTTAAAAATATGTAAATAATTAATAAATATTCAAAAATGCTATAAAACTTGATTTTTTTGCATTTTTTGACGATGTAAGGCATTTTAAAGATTTTCTGAAAACTATTTTTTAGATAAAATACACCTATGAGTAAGCTTCCTAAAGAAAATCATAAAATTTTGCTTACTTTTAAAATAAATTTCAATTGCATTAGAAACTCTATTTAAAAGTTTGAAAATCTAAGTATTTTAGCTAAAAAATGAGTTTTGCAGAAAAGCACTCAAACCGCTCTAAAACGTCGAAATATGCCATAAAATGCAATTTTAGCCATTTTTCTGAGCTTTTAATGTTTCATGTATTTTTGAAAATAATATGAAATATTCTAAAAAATATTGATTTTTATAGATTTTTAATGGGATTTTTAAAAATATGTAAATAATTATAAATATTCAAAAATGCTATAAAACGTTATTTTATTGCATTTTTGACGATTAAGGCATTTTCAAGGATTTTCTGAAAACTATTTTTTAGATAAATATCCACCTATGAGTAAGCTTCCTAAAAGAAAATCATAAAATTTTGCTTACTTTTCCCATAAATTTCAATTGCAGTAGAAATTCTATTTAAAAGTTTGAAAATCTAAGTATTTTAGCTAAAAATGAGTTTTGCAGAAAAGCACTCAAACCGCTCTAAAACGTCGAAATATGCCATAAAATGCAATTTTAGGCCATTTTTCTGAGCTTTTTAATGTTTCATGTATTTTCGAAAATAATATGAAATATTCTATAAAATATTGATTTTTATAGATTTTTAATGGGATTTTTAAAAATATGTAAATAATTATAAATATTCAAAATGCTATAAAACGTTATTTTATTGCATTTTTGACGATTTAAGGCATTTTCAAGATTTTCTAAAACATATTTTTTAGATAAAATAACCTATGAGTAAGCTTCCTAAAAGAAAATCATAAAATTTTGCTACTTTTCCCATAAATTTCAATTGCAGTAGAAATTCTATTTAAAAGTTGATAATCTAAGTATTTTAGCTAAAAATGAGTTTTGCAGAAAAGCACTCAAACCGCTCTAAAACGTCGAAATATGCATAAAATCGATTTTAGCCATTTTCTGAGCTTTTAATGTTTCATGTATTTTGAAAATAATATGAAATATTCTAAATAATATTGATTTTTATAGATTTTTAATGGGATTTTTAAAAATATGTAAATAATTATAAATATTAAAAATGCTATAAAACGTTATTTTATTGCATTTTGACGATTTAAGGCATTTTGAAGGATTTTCTGAAAAACTATTTTTTTTAGATAAAATACACCTATGTGTAAGCTTCCTAAAAGAAAATCATAAAATTTTGCTTAATTTCCCATAAATTTCAATTGCAGTAGATATTCTATATAAAAGTGTGATAATCTAAGTATTTTAGCTAAAAAATGAGTTTTGTCAGAGAAGCACTCAAACCGCTCTAAAATGTCGAAATATGCTATAAAATGCAATTTTGGGCCATTTTCTGAGCTTTTAATGTTTCATGTATTTTTGAAAATAATATGAAATATTCTAAATAATATTGATTTTTATAGATTTTTAATGGGATTTTTAAAAATAGGTAAATAATTATAAATATTCAATAATGCTATAAAACGTTATTTTATTGCATTTTTGACGATTTAAGGCATTTTCAAGGATGTTCTGAGAAACTATTTTTTAGATAAAATATACCTATGAGTAAGCTTCCTAAAAGAAAATCATAAAATTTTGCTTACTTTTCCCATAAATTTCAATTGCAGTAGAAATTCTATTTAAAAGTTTGAAAATCTACGTATTTTAGCTAAAAAATGAGTTTTGCAGAAAAGACTCAAACCGCTCTAAAACGTCGAAATATGCAATAAAATGCATTTTAGCACATTTTTCTGAGCTTTTAATGTTTCATGTATTTTTCGAAAATAATATGAAATATTCTATAAAAATATTGATTTTTATAGATTTTTAATGGATTTTTTTAAAAATATGTAAATAATTTATAAATATTCAAAAATGCTATAAAACGTTATTTTATTGCATTTTTTGACGATTAAGGCATTTTCAAGGATTTTCTGAAAACTATTTTTTAGATAAAATACACCTATGAGTAAGCTTCCTAAAAGAAAATCATAAAATTTTGCTTACTTTTCCCATAAATTTCAATTGCAGTAGAAATTCTATTTAAAAGTTTGATAATCTAAGTATTTTAGCTAAAAATGAGTTTTGCCAGAAAATCACTCAAACCGCTTAAAACGCGAAATATGCATAAAATCATTTGCATTTCGGTTTAATGTTTCATGTATTTTGAAAAAATGAAATATTCTAAAAATATTGATTTTTATGATTTTTAATGGATTTTTAAAATATGTAAATAATTATAAATATTAAAATGCTAAACCGTTAAGTTCTAAAAGAAAATCATTTAAAGAATCATAAAATTTACTTTTCCCATAAATTTCAATTGCAGTAGAAATTTATTTAAAAGTGAAATCTAGTATTTAGCTAAAATGAGTTTTCAGAAAACACTCAAACCGTCTAAACGTCGAAATATGCAAAATTTTAGCATTTTTCTGAGCTTTATGTTTCATGTATTTTGAAAATAATATGAAATATTCTAAAAATATTGATTTTTATAGATTTTAATGGATTTTAAAATATGTAAATATTATAATATTAAAAATGCTATAAAACTTATTTTATTGCATTTTTGACGATTTAAGGCATTTTCAAGGATTTCTGAAATTTTTTTTAGATAAAATACCTATGAGTAAGCTTCCAAAAAAATATAAATTTGCTATTTTCCCATAAATTTCAATTGCAGAAATTTATTTAAAAGTTTGAAATCTAAGTATTTTAGCTAAAATGAGTTTTGCCAAAAGCACTCAAACGTTAAAACGTCGAAATATGCAATAAACATTTTAGCATTTAGCTTTTAATGTTTCATGTATTTTGAAAATATAAATATTCTAAAAAATATTGATTTATAGATTTAATGGGATTTTTTAAAATATGTAAATAATTATAAATATTCAAAAATGCTATAAAACTTATTTTATTGCATTTTGACGATTAAGGCATTTTCAAGATTTTCGAAACTTTTTATAAAATAACCTATAGTAACTTCCAAAAGAAAATCATTAAATTTTGCTACTTTTCCCATAATTTAATTGCAGAAATTCTATTTAAAAGTTTGATAATCTAAGTATTTTAGCTAAAAATGAGTTTGCAGAAAACACTCAAACCTCTAAACGTCGAAATATGCAATAAAAAATTTTAGCCATTTTCTGAGTTTAATGTTTCATGTATTTTTCGAAATAATATGAAATATTCTATAAAATATTGATTTTTAAGATTTTTAATGGGATTTTTTAAATATGTAAATAATTAAAATTTAAAAATGTAAAAACTTATTTTATTGCATTTTGACGATTTAAGGATTTTCAAGATTTTCTGAAAACTATTTTTTTAGATAAAATCACCTATGAGTAATTCTAAGAAAATCATAAAATTTTGCTTACTTTTCCCATAATTTCAATTGCAGTAGAAATTCTATTTAAAAGTTTGATAATCTAGTATTTTAGCTAAAAATGAGTTTTGAGAAAAGCACTCAAACCGCTCTAAAACTTCTGAAATATTTTAATAAAATCCACTATGATAAGCTTCTAAAGAAAATCATAAAATTTTGCTAATTTTCCCATAAATTTAATTCAGTAGAAATTTATTTAAAGTTTAAAATTTATTTTAGTAAAAATATTTGTCAAAAATGCATAAACTTAAATTTTGAATCATTAGATTTCAATTTTTAGGATTTTCTGAGTTTTTAATTTAATTATTTTTGAAAATAATATGAAATATAAATTTTAATGATTTTTATAATTTTTAATTGAAATTTTTTTAAAATGTAAATAATTATAAATATTAAAAATTAAAATTATTTTATTGTTTTTTGAACATTTAAGCATTTTAAGATATTTCTAAAATATTTTTAGATAAAATATACCTATATAAGCTTCCAAAATAAAATATAAATTTCTTATTTTCCATTTAAATTTCATTAGATGAAATTTTTAAAATGATAATGCTAAGATTTTGCTAAAAATAGTTTGCAGAAAAGCACTCAAACTGTTTTAAAATGTCGAATTTGCAATAAAATACGATTTTTAGACATTTTTTTGAAAAATAATTATAGTATTTCTAAAAATAATTAAAATTTTAAAAATATTATTTTAAATTTTTAATGGGATTTTTTAAAATATGTAAAAATTATAATATTAAAAATGTATAACTTATTTTAATTGCATTTTTTAGATTTAAGATTTTCAAGAATTTCTGAAAAAAAAATTTTTTAGTTAAAATACACTATTTTAAGCTTAAAGAAAATCATTAAAATTTGCATTTTATAAATTTCAATTGCAGTAAAATTTATTTAAAAGTATTAAAAATCATAAATTTATAATAATTGTTTTGTTAAAAGCATTCAAATTCTAAAACGTGAAATATTCAATAAAATACGATTTTAGCATTTTTT
>WNWK01058477.1:0-10444 GCA_009830355.1 Cherax destructor | reverse complement strand
CTCTATCTTTCCTGAGGATTTGATATCCGGGTGGAAAGATTGCATCTGTTATCATCCTGGTGATTTTCGTTTCTGTGAGTGCTATTATGTCTGGGGTTGTCTCCTTTATTCTTTCATGCCACTCCTCACATTTATTTGTTATACCATCTGCATTTGTATACCAAACCTTCAACTTCTTTTCTGAAACCGTAGTCTGGGGGGTATGTTGGGGTTGGGAAAGTGGGAGACCTGATGGGGAACTATGGGTGGTTGGTGTGAAGGTGGAGTTTGTAATGAGGTGGGTGGAATCATTGGGTATGGCATGTGTGTTTTGGGTTAGATTGTTTGGTTGCATTGGGGTTGTCCAGGTTGGGGGACATCTGAAGGTGGTTGTATTAGAGTTTCCTCCTGAGTCTGGGTTCTCCTGTCCATCTCTCTTTCCTCCTTTTGTCTCTGTACCCTCTCTTTCAGTTTCTGTCTTTCTTCTCGTGTTCTGTCATGGTCGAGATACACCCTCCGGTACTATGATATATCACTTAGTCTTGCTTTCTCCTGCAGGATCCTGTTTCGAGTCAATTCTGCTTTGAAAATCACTTTGACTGGCCGGATTCTTTTCTCCCATTGTCTTCTTGCTTCGTAAGTTTCCCCTTCAGCTTCCTGGAGCCCATAAACAAAGACTGATCTCTCTCTTTCATTCTCCCACTGCCTATCCCTATGTAACCCCTGATTCGATTTAATTGCCTCCATTGCAGCTTTCCTTTCTTCAATCTCTTCACTGTCTGTTATCCCTTGGCCTAGTGGCCTGTCACTTTCCCTTCTTAAACTTTCCCTGTGCACTGCTGTGGTCTGTTAGGGCTTCTATGTATAGCTTAGCTCTCCCTTTTTCTACACTCCCCTCGATTGTTCCTGATGTGATCCTCTGTTTTTCTCGGGCTCCACGATGGTCTGATAGGGCCTCTGCATACAGTTTCACTCCATTCTCTACAGTCCTCTTCTTTGTGTCTGTGGTAGCAGTTTCTGATACCATGTCCACATTGCTTTTTAGTTCTATAGGCTGTTTCAAAATTTTCAGTTCATCTTCTAATCTCTGTATCTTAGCCTCTGCTGTTGTGACTTGCTTCTCCCACTTCCTGCTTTCTGCAGCTATCCTCTCCTCCATTATCTTGCTTTCTGCAGCTATCCTTTTCTCCATTTTCATGCTAAGCTCCTCTAGCTTCCTTCCCCACTCATGTTCCCTTTTCATGAGCTCTGCTGCCCAATCTTCCTTTGCAGACTCATCCTCCAGTCCCCTAGTTTTCCGTCCTGCTCTCTGGGACCTCATTTGTTTTTTTTAAGATGCCACAGAGTGAAAAACTATGTATTTCTGTGTGGTTGTTTTGTGGTGTAATTGCCTGAGTGTTTGTGTGGGGGTGGAGGGAGGAGAGGAGAAACTGGAGACATTGGGGAAATGGAAGAGAGGTGGGGAGGGGGAAAGAGGGGGGATTATGAGGAGAGAGTGAAGGAGGGAGAAGCAGAGGTGGAGAGAGAATGGGAGAGGGAGATGGGGGAAACAGTGTGTGTGGGCCTGTATGTGTGTGTGTTAGTTTTGTGTGTGTGTATGTGTGTGTGTGTGTGTGTGTGTGTGTGTTAGTTTTGTGTGTGTGTGTGTGTGCGTTAGTTGTGTGTGTGTGTGTGTGTGGTTAGTTGTGTGTGTGTGTGTGTTAGTTTTGTGTGTGTGTGTGTTAGTTTTGTGTGTGTGTGTGTGTTAGTTTTGTGTGTGTGTGTGTGTAATGAAACACTTCGAAATGTTTCGGCCCCGTCGGGAATTGAACCAGGGCCCTCCGTGCGTGAAGCAAGAGCGCTAGCCACCATGCCATCGGGAAACTCGTACAGGACGAAGGAATATGACAGGGAAACCCATCAAGAACGATGGAATGTGAAAGGAAAACCCATCCAGAGCGATGGAATATGACAGAGAATCCTGTCATGAACGAAGATATATGACATGGAAACCCGGACAGAACAATGGAATATAGCAGGGGAACCCGCCCCGAGCAATGGAATGTGACATTGAAACATGTCCAACCTGATGGAATGTGACAGAGAAACCTTTCGAAAACGATGTAATATGACATGGAAAGCCGTCTTGAACGAGCCTGGCCCATGGCCGGGCTCAGAGAGTAGATACTCTCGAAACTCTTCAAAGGTATATCAAAGGTAGGAAAAGCCGTCCAGAACGATGGAATATGACAGAGAAAACCGTAGAGAGCAACGGAATATGACAGGGAAAGTCGTCCATAACGATGGAATATAACTTGTAATCCCGTCTAGAACGTTGGAAAATGATTTGTAAACCCGTCCACAACGATGGAATATGACAGGGAAACCCGTCCTGAACAATGGAATATGACAAAGAAACGCATTAAGAACGATGTAATATGACAGGTAAACCTGTCCGGAAAGATGGAAAATATCAGGGAATATGAGAGGTAAACCCGTAAAGGACGATGGAATATGACAGGGAAACTCGTCCAGAAAAAATAAAATTGATAGGGAAACCCGTCCGGAATAAATGAATGTTACACATAAACGTCCAGAACAACGGAATATGACAGGGAAACCCATCAAGAACGATGAAATATGACAGGGAATCCCGTCCAGAGCAATGGAATATGACACGGAAACTCGTCCAGAACGATGGAATATGACAGAGAAACCCGTCCAGTACAATGGAATATGACTGTTAAACCCACAGAGAACGATGGAATTAGGCAGGGATGCCCGTCGGGAACGATGGAATATGACTGCGAAAACCGTCCAGAACGACAGAATATGACAGGAAAATCCATCTAGAACGATGGAATATGACAGAAAAATACAACTAGGAGGAAATCCATAAAAGGCGAAGGAATATGACAAGGAGACACCACGATCACGCAGACGTATAATACCAGCTGACTTGATTCATCTTATACGTAACAAACGAACCAATAACTAAAGTATTTTATCAACAAAGTCCTGCCAGCACTCTATTTCCAGCACAAACTTACCAGAGGTCTTCTACCAATAGTCTTCTGGTAACAATATTTCCAGTAGTATTCTTCCAGTAGTGTCCAGTCTTATACACTTGAATCCTACCAACAGAATCCTAAGAAAAGAATCTTACCAATAATTCTTCTATCAGGTATTTACCGAACAGGTTACATACAGTGTTATTAACTGTGGTGTAAGAGACAGACTTTATACACATCACAACACAACGATGGTGGTGAAAAAACATATAACAGTATAGAGGAACTTTCACCTGTGAAACAAACTTCTTCATTCAATACTTATCTTCTACAATTGTGTCTTTTTCATCACTTTGTGCCATATATTTCTGAAACATAGTGCACCACAACATCCACTGTGCAGTACATGTTTACATTCATACATCACTGTACATAACAACAGTATGGGAGACATAACACACAGTCGTACTGGCCAGGTTGTGGCAGCGACCACCAAAATTCTTATTGTATAGAGATCGAATCATCCAAGTTGTCAGTTTTTATTTTCATTACAGAGAGATTTTTGTTTTGTGTCTGTGGTGGTGAATGTTTTTTTCACTAATGAAGAAGTGAGAGACGTGTATATGTGAGGTAAGGAATATGCGGATCATGTGTAAACACTGAAATACATAAGTGAAGAACACTTATATAAAGGAAAGCCACACTTCAGTAGATTTATAGGTTTGGACAAGATACATTCATTTACATTCATTTACATTCATTTAATAATAAACAAACACAATGAAATATATTTTTTCGTTTTGTTCAGAATGATTTTGGCGAAATTATTGCATACAAAAATTTTCACTTGTCTTATATGGCAAGGTGAGCGTTGCTATTTAAGCCAAAATCGCAAGTTTTACCTAATCAGAATATATATATATATATATATATATATATATATATATATATATATATATATATATATATATATATATATATATATTATATATTAATATATATATAGTAAAGTCATTTGCCATAGTAGATTGCAAAGTGCATAAACTGAATTTGTATGCAATAATTTCGCAAAATCATCCTGAACATAACGAAAAATATATTTCATTGTGTTTGTTTAATATTAAATTAATGTTAAGTATCTAAAATATATTTAGTTGGGTTAGGCTAAATTAAATTGCGTTTGTTGTAATAAGGTTAGGTAGGTTTTCAAAGTTTCTCTTGGTACAAAATAATAAATTCTTACATTAACATAAATGAAAAAATATATCTTTAAACGTTAAGAGAAAATTTTAGAAAGGACTTAATTGTAGTTGAGTTCTTGCTAATTGACCAGTTTTACCTAATCGGCACGACATATATATATATATATATATATATATATATATATATATATATATATATATATATATATATATATATATATATATATATATATATATATATATATATATATGTCGTGCCGATTAGGTAAAACTGGTCAATTACAAGAACTCATCTAAAATTAAGTCCTTTCTAAAATTTTCTTATACGTTTAAAGATATATTTTTAATTTATGTTAATGTAAGAATTATAATTTTGACCAAGAGAAACTTTGAAACCTACCTAACATTACAACACGCACAATTTATTTGCCTAACCCTACTAAATATATTTTAGATACGTTAACATTAATTTAATAATAAACAAACACAATTAAATATATTTTTTCGTTATGTTCAGAATGATTTTGGCAAATTATTGCATACACAAATTTTCACTTGTCTTATATGGCAAGGTGAGCGTTGTTATTTAAGCCAAAATCCCAAGTTTTACCTAATCGGCACGACATATATATATATATATATATATATATATATATATATATATATATATATATATATATATATATAATATATATATTATATATATTTATATATAAAACACATCGGCCATTTCCCACCAAGGCAGGGTGACCCGAAAAATAAAAACTTTCATCATCATTCACTCCATCACTGTCTTGCCAGAGGCGTGCTTACACTACAGTTATAAAACTGCAACATTAACACCCCTCCTTCAGAGTGCCGTCACTGTACTTCCCATCTCCAGGAATCAAGTCTGGCCTGCCGGTTTCCCTGAGTCCCTTCATAAATGTTACCTATAAACCATTTGTCTCCATTCGCGCCTATCTAACACGCTTACACACGCTTGCTGGAAGTTCAAGCCTCTCACACACAAAACCTCCTTTACCCCTCTCTCCAACCTTTTCTAGGCCGACCCCTACCCTGCCTTCCGTCCACTACAGATTTATATACTCTCGAAGTCATTCTATTTCGTACCATCCTTTATACATGTCCAAACCATCTCAACCCCTCCTCAGCCCTCTGGATAATAGTTTTGGTAATCCCTCACCTCCTCCTAATCTCCAAACTAGGGATTCTCTGCATTATATTCACACCACACATTGCCCTCAGACATGACATCTCCACTGACTCCAGCCTTCTCCTTGTTGCAACATTCACAACCCATGCCTCACACCTATACAAGAGCATATATTCCCCTCTTTTCTTTCATGGATAACGTTCTTTGTTTCCACAGACTCCTCATATCACCACTCACCTTTTTCCTTTCGTCAATTCTATGATTCACCTCATCCTTCATAGACCCATCTGCTGACACGTCCACTCCGAAATATCTGAAAACATTTACCTCCTCCATACTCTCTCCCTCCAATCTGATATCCAATCTTCCATTATCTAATTTTCTTGTCGTCTTCATCACCTTACTCTTTCCTATATTCACTTTTAATTTCCTTCTTTTACATACCGTACCAAACTGATCAACCAACCTCTGTAACTTCTCTTCAGAATCTCCCAAAAGTACAGTGTCATCAGCAAAGAGCAACTGTGACTGCTCCCACTTTGTGTTAGATTCTTTATCTTTAAACCCCACACCTCATGCCAACACCCGAGCATTCACTTATCCTACAACTCCATCTATAAATATATTGAACAACCATGGTGACATCACACATCCCTGTCTAAGGCCTACTTTTACTGAGAAATAATCCCCCTCTCGCCTACATACTCTAACCTGAGCCTCACTATCCTCGTAAAAGCTTTTCACCGCTTTCAATAACCTACCTCCTATTCCATACATTTGTAATATCTGCCACATTGCCCCCCTATCCACCCTATCATATGTCTTTTCCAAATCCATAAATACCACAAATACCTCTTTACCCTTATCTAAAAACTGTTCACCCTATGTTTCACTGCAAACACTTGGTCTACACACCCCCTACCCTTCCTAAAGCCTCCTTGTTCATCTGCTATTCTGCTCTCCATCTTATTATTAATTCTTTCAGTAATAACTCTACCATACACTTTACCAGGAATACTCAACAGACTTATTCCCTTATATTTTTACACTCTGTTTTGTCCCATTTCCCTTTATACTAATGAACTATGCATGCTCTCTGCCAATCCCTAAGTACCTTACCCTATTACAAACATTTATTAAATAAATACACTAACCACTCCAAAACAATATCCCCACCTGTTTCTAATATTTCTATCTTTATCCCATCAATCCCAGCTGCGTTACCCCCTTTCATGCTACTCACTACCCCACACACTTCCCCCACACTCACAACTGGTTCTTCCTCACTCCTATAAGATGTTATTCCTCCTTGCCCTATACACGAAATCACCGCTTCCCTATCTTCAACATTTAACAGTTCCTCAAAATATTCCCTCCAACTTCCTGATACCTCTAACTCTCCATTTAATAACTCTCTTCTATTTTTAACTAACAAATCCATTCTTTCCCTAGGCTTTCTCAAATTATTGATCTCACTCCAAAACTTTTTCTTATTTTCAACAAAATCTGTTGATAACATCTCACCCACTCTCTCATTTGCTATCTTTTGACATTGCTTCACCACTCTCTTAACCTCTCTTTTTCTCTCCATATACTCCTCCCTCCTTGCATCACTTCTACTTTGTAAAAAACTCTCATATGCTAACTTTTCTCTCTTACTACTCTCTTTACATCATCATTCCACCAATCGCTCTTCTTCCCTCCTGCACCCACTTACCTGTAACAACAAATTTCTGCTGATCACTCTTAACACTACATTCTTAAACCTACCCCCCCATACATCTTCTACCCCATTGCCTATACTCTCACTAGCCCATCTGTCCTCCAACAGTTGTTTATATCTTACCCTAACTGCCTTTTCCTTTAGTTATAATTCTTCCCTTCTCTCTTGTTGTTTCCATTCTCCTTGTATCCCATCTACCTTTTAGTCTCACTCTAGCTACAACTAAAAAGTGATCTGATATATCTGTGGCCCCTCTATAAACATGTACATTCTAAAGTCTACCCAACAGTCTTTTATCTCCCAATACTTAGACCAACAAACTACTGTCATTTCGCCCTCCTTCATATCTTCTATTCTTATCCTCTTTTTCTTAAAATATGTGTTATCTATAACCAAACACCTTTCTATACAAAGTTCAATCAAATGCTCCCCATTATCAATTACACCTGGTACCCCAAACTTACCTACCACACCCTCTCTAAACGCTTCTCCTACTTTAGCATTTAGGTCCCCTACCACGATTACTCTCTCACTTGGCTCAAACGTTCCTACACACTCGCTTAACATCTCCCAAAATCTCTTATCCAGGTGCATATGCACTTATTATGACGCACGTTTCACTTCTGACCCTTATTTTAATCAACATAATCGTTGAATTTATACATTTATATTCCCTCTTCTCCTTCCATATAACTGATCTTTCAACATTATTGCTACCCCTTCCTTAGCTCTAACTCTCTCAGATACTCCTGACTTAATCCCAAGAACATTCATACTTACTCTTGTGCCTACTACATATATAAAACTTTACACTCTAATATAAACTGCTCAAAATTCTCCTCACCAACTTTAATAGGACCCATGACCACAACACAAGACACAGATCACTTTTTGATATACCCCGTGTTCATATCAACCTATGTAAAAAATCTATGCACATAAAGGGCTCCAGAATCTGGAATTCATTACCAGTAAATATTAAGATAATCTTGTCTGAAAATCAATTTAAGACTCAACTCAAAAACCACCTACTCACCCAAAACTAAATGATCATACTATAAACTACTTTGAAAAATGCTCATTATTACTTTCCTATACAATAATCTCAATTCTTAATAATATGTTACTATTATGTTACCCCCTATTCATATTATTCATATTATAAGTTAATGCCAAAAATTCTCAATGTTATTTTCCTTAAGATAATCTCAATTCCATATTATCATTCAAGAATCTTAACACCTGTAACAATCTAATATCATTATATAATAATTTAAACAGCAAAATTTCATCATATTGTAATTTTGAAAATAATTTTTAACTAGAATAAACTTAATAAATGTATCTAATATTAAGTACATAGTCTTTAAGGAATAGAGTAAGCTGCCCCTAATGCCATGGCATGTCAGTGGCTCTCCTTGCACTCAATTTACATTGTAACTACCGATACCTATGTAATCTGCAATCTGCAACGAAATAAAACTTTACTTTACTTTACTATTTATCTCCACTGAAACTCGCTTGCCCCCTTTTGCTTTGTTTCGCTTAGGGCTAGGACATCCAACTTCTTTTCATTCATAACATCAGCAATCATCTCTTTCTTATCATCCGCACTACTTCCACGCACATTCAAGCATCACAGTTTTATAAAGTATTTTTTTTCTTGTTTTTAGTAATTTATACAGGAGAAGGGGTCACTAGCCCATTGCTCCCGGCATTTAGTCGCCTCCTACGACACGCATAGCTTACGGAGGAAGAATTCTGTTCCACTTCCCCATAGAGATAAGCAGAAATAAACTTGAACAAGAACTTGGAAGAAAATAGAAAAAAACCCAGAGGGGTTAGAATATATATGCTTGTACATGCATGTGTAGTGTGACCTATGTGTAAGTAGAAGAAGCAAGACATACAGGCTCATGTTTCACACTCATTTGGTAGGACGGTACTACATTAAAATATATATATATATATATATATATATATATATATATATATATATATATATATTATATATTATAAATGTATAGTCTATATAATGTATATATATATATATATATATATATATATATATATATATATATATATATATATATATATATATATATATATATATATATATATATATATATATGTCGTGCCGATTAGGTAAAACTGGTCAATTAGCAAGAACTCATCTAAAATTAATTCCTTTCTAAAATTTTCTCTTATACGTTTAAAGATATATTTTTTTCATTTATGTTAATGTAAGAATTTATAATTTTGTACCAAGAGAAACTTTGAAAACCTACCTAACCTTATTACAACAAGCGCAATTTAATTTAGCCTAACAACTAAATATATTTTAGATACGTCAACATTAATTTAATAATAAACACACACAATAAAATATATTTTTCGTTATGTTCAGAATGATTTTGGCAAATTTTGCATACACAAATTTTCACTTGTCTTATATGGCAAGGTGAGCTTTGCTAATTAAGCCAAAATCACAAGTTTTATTCTAATCGGCACGATAATATATCATATATATTATATTATATTTAATATATATATATATATATATATATATATATATATATATATATATTATATATATATATATATATATATATATATATATATATATATATTATATATATATATATATATATATATATCAATATATACATTATATATTAATATCAGAAACATACAATGGATTTCTACATATCAAGAAGACTACTAAAAAAAAAGATTAGCAGGAATGATTAAGGAGGAGCTCACTCAGGCACTAACAACACCTGATTTCTAGATGATGTTGTAGGTAGTCAGATCCGTGAACACCTTAAATTCTACCCAAAAAAATTATTTACTCTATTGTATCTAAATTCTTCCCAAATTTTAATAATTATAAATTAATATTTGAAAGACCAAATCAATATTCATATTATTTTGAAAAGTATGTTTATGAAACTTGATTCAATTTGATCCTCAGTGTTAGACCACCTGTGGTCACCTTGTAGGTCAACCTGTGGTACTAGGTCAACCTGTGGTCACCATAGGTCAACCTGTGGTCTTCTTAGGTCAACCTGTGGTCACCTTGTAGTTGTCTGCTGAGACTTACTTGACTTACAGACAGAATTTTATCCAACTTCGCCATGGGGAGTTTAAAGGAAACAATAGACATTTTTATAATGATTATAAGCAGAGAGGAAAACACACTTAACTTTGAAAGTTTATAAGATTTACTTGTTATCTTATATGCACATTTGTACAGAAAGAAGAAACAAGCAGTTCTTCAACTATCCATCAAAACCGGGCGAGACACATCACTCAAATGGACTAAACTGTAGGCAGATTGTGTAATAATATTGGTAGAATTACCAACAATATGTTAAGTAAAAGGACACAAATG
>WNWK01058476.1:0-10444 GCA_009830355.1 Cherax destructor | reverse complement strand
ACCTTTCCGAATGATCCACAAACAACATGAGACTAGCACGAACTAGTCTTGTTTCATGTTGCGAGGATGCTCATGGCAATGTCACGTGGCTAGTCTCATGTTGTTTGTAGGATCGATGGTGGAATGGATAAGGTGACAAATATGTTGTGTTGTCTCTTGAGGCGGACAATGTGTCGTGGGTCGAGCCCTGGCCTGCCCAGTTGGTAAATGTTCAATACCACTTGTTTCGTGGTTCATACTATATAGACTGCTTGTTGAGGCGGGTATTCAAACAGGAGGCTGAAATTTATCCTTGACACTTCTGTGTTGTCTCTTATCATGCTAGTGGCACCGCTGCTTTTCATAGGGATGATGTTGCATCGGCTGCCGAGTCTTTCGCTTTCATAGGGAGTGATTTTCGTGTGCAAGTTTGATGCTAATCCCTCTAGGATTTTCCAATTGTATATAATCATGTATCTCTCCTGCTAGTGTTTTGGGAGTACATTTTGAGGAACCTCAAGCGTTTCCAGTGATTGAGAGGTTTTATCAGACTTATGTGCCGTGAGAGTTCTCTGTACATTTTCTTGGTCAGCAATTTCACCTACCTTGAAAGATGCTGTTAGTGAGCAACAATATTCCAGCCTAGATAGAACACGAGACCTGAAGAGTCATCATGGAGCTTGGCATCCCTAGTTTTGAAGGTTCTCACTATCCATCCTGTCATTTTCTATCAGATGCGATTGATACAATGTTGTGGTCTTTGAAAGTGAGATCCTCTGACATTATCACTCCCAGGTCTTTTCCATATCGAGTAGTTGAATTTCTCATCACTAAACTTCATATTGTTTTCTGCTGCCCATTTAAAGATTTGGTTGATGTCTGCTGAGTCTTGCAGTGTTTTCAATGGAGGACACTGTCATGGAAATTCGGGTGTCATCTGCAAAGGAAGACACGACGCTGTGCTTACATCCCTGTATATATCAGATATGAGGATGAGAAACAGGATGGGAGCGAGTACTGTGCCTTGTGGAACAGAGCTTTTCACAGTAACTGCCTCAGGCATTACTCTGTTTACTACTACTCTTTGTGTTCTATTTATTAGAAATTATAGATACATCGTACCAACTTTTCCTGTTAATACTTTATCACACATTTTGTGTGCTATTACACATGGTCACACTTGTCAAATGCTTTTGCAAATCTGTGTATATATTACATCTGTATTTTATTTGTCTTCTAGAGCATCCAGGACCTTGTCATAGTGGTCCAGTAGTTGGATCAGGCAGGAGCGACCTGCTCTAAACCCATGTTACCCTGGATTGTGTAACTGATGGGTATCTAGATGAGTGGCGATCTTGCTTATTAGAACCCTTTCAAAGATTTTCATGACATAGGATGTTAGCACTATCGGTCTGTAATTCTTTGCTATTACTTTACTGCCTCCTTTGTGGAGTGGGGCTATGTCTGTTGCTTTTAGCAGATGTGGGACGACCTTTGTGTCCATGCTGCAGGATAATATCAGATAGGTTTGAACCTACCAAATTCTGTGTCTCACATAAAAAATAATTTAGGTCTTCGACTTTCAGTCTGGTTAGCGGCTCACTAAAAACCGAGTCATATTGGGACTTAAGTAGTTCACTCCTTTCCTCGCTGTCATCTGTGTAGGACCAATCTCATTTAAGTAGGGGTCCAATACTGGTTTCTTTCAATTTCATTTATGGCTTTTAGTTCTTCCGTGTTTCTTGATTACTGTAAGATTCCTTTAGCTTAAGTTAAATGTTTGCTATTTCTCTGACCAGTGCCTCCTTCGTATTACAGATATATTGGTCTCTTTTAGCTGCGTTGTTATTCTTCACTTTCGCCTGTATAGGAAGCACCTTTCTCTTCAAGTTTACATTTTCTCCTCCTTTTCCTTAAAGGAATATGCCTTGAGCATACCTCGAGTGCCACAAAGTAAATTTTTTCTAGACATAGGTTTGGATCCATGGTGCTTAAGATACCTTCCCAGTTTATATCATTTAGGACCTGGTTGACTTGGAAGCACTATGTTATTGTTATTAAAGTTGAATTTGGTGAAGGCTCCTCGTGACTGATCACATTTTGTTGGTCAGTGCCCACGCATACATGGTAATATGATATGGTAATATTTCGTATCAGATCATCATTGTTAGTGAAGATGAGGTCCAGTGTATTCTCCAATCTTGCTGGCTCTATTATTTGCTGGTTTAAGGAGAATTTGGTGCAGAGATTTAAAGCTCGTGAGTGTGAGAGTTTTCATCTGAGCTGCCTCCTGGTGTTATCTCTGCTACAGCATTATTTGTTACATTCCTCCATTTTAGGTACCTTAGGTTGAAATCATCCCGGAGCAAGATGTTTGGGCCAGGAACTGGAAGATTTTCCAGACAGTGGTTTATTTTCAAAAGCCGTTCCTGGAATTGTTGGGAAGTTGCATTTGGAGGCTTCTATACAACCTAATGACCAGGTTTCGGTTCTCGATCTTTACTGCCAGTAACATCAACAACATCATTTGAGGTGTTTAGTAGTTCCGAGCATATCAGTGACTCAGTGATCCCCAGGTCAATCCCCCTTCCCTTCCTTTTGCCTGTTGACTCTGTCACATCTGTATAGGTTATAACCCGGGATCCATATTTCATTGTCCAAGTGATCCTTAATGTGGGTCTCTGTCAAAACCGCGAACATTGAGTTTGTCTCTGTAAGCAGTCCATGGATGAAAGGTATTTTGATATTCATTGCTGTCTTTAGACCCTGTATATTTGCAAATATTTATGTCATCTTGTTGATGGTATGTGGAGGTCTTTTTTTCCTGGCACTAATAACTGTTGTTTTGGAGTGGAGGCCACTGACTGTGATTCCGCTCCAGAAATGATCGGGTTGGTGTACAATTTCTGTCATTTCCTGCCAACTTTTTCCTTCCTGGCGCTAAAAATAACTCTCTCTCTGAAGTGGCTTTGTTCCCTTTAGGTGGTGTGCCTGACACTATAAGTTATAACATTGTCTTTCCTAAACTGAAGAGTGTCGCATTTCATGGCGGAAAAAGTTACAGGAAGGAAGGTTGCATTTTCCTGTTGTCATATGGGCCCGGTATTTTCTGGGGTGGTCAAGTTGCACGTCCCATCTGTTTTTTCCAGAGATTCCATGCCTGCAGATCATAGGCATAGAATTTCATAGGTTTGATTTGTGTTTGTCTTGTTTTCGTGGCTTCATTCCCTACTGGTGCATGTTTTCTGTCTCCTTACTATCTTCAGCACTTGTACTAACAATGGTGCCTTCACCAGTATTTTCTGGTATTTTATCTTCACTATTCCTTGGGGCATCCCCTTGTTTACTATCTCCAGTGGTATTGCTGGTTTGTACTTTTGGGTTTTGCATGTTCTTGTCCATACCTGTTTCCCCACTAGAGCTCCTGTCTTCCTCTGGACCACAACTCATTTCTGTATTCTTACAGGTACTGTCTACCAGGACAGCATCACACCAGGGGGGATAGCACCATCTGGCCCAGTCCTTTTATTTTCCCATCTGTTATAGAATGCTGTCAGGTTTTCTATGAAGACCGTTTTGATGTTTCCGTCTTTTTAATACCAATGTGATTTTTCCACAGTTGTTTCTTATTTGGGCAGACCAAAAACACTTCCCCCGGTTTAATAAACCCTTTATCGGCGGCCCGCAAAATATGGGCGTGAAAGCATGTTTTTTTCGCATGTCATCCTACTCCCACTGCGCATCTGGGTTCATGTTTTCTAGTTTGGACCAATCCAAGCCTTCTGTGAGTCGCTCCAGCTAAGTGGCGATGGCGTCTGCTCGCTTCCCATTGGTTGAGAGACCAAAATGTAACACTTCTAGCTGGCGTCGTCCAGAGTAATTTTTTATAAGTTACACTCATATTCTCTTAGATTTTACCCTCTGCAATGTCGGTAAGTACGGTTTTTATGTCTAGTGCGTAAATAAATAGTTTAGGCATATTTTGATATATAACTAAAGTCTGGGGAAGCATAATATGACTGCACCATGCAATTGAAAAAGTGCAAGAAAAATGGCCCGAAAATATACGGCCCCACCGTCAAGTTCAAACTAGCAATTTCAGTAAATAAATATTTATAATAATTTTTATAATGCATATATGAATCTGTAGTGGTTTGGGTGAATAAAGAACGTTTTAATTGTCCTTCCAGATCAATGAGAAGTTGTTTTATGGTGGTCTCTCCTAAGAAAGTCCAAATATGTCTGCGTTTTGGAGAAAGTGACTCAGATCCAGAGCCAGCTGACCTGGAATTGCTTGACAATGGTGATGAATACTTGCCACCGCATGCACAGGTGTCAAGTGATGAGGAGGAGGAAGAGAGGCCATCCAAAAAGCCTAAATTAGCCCAGAAAAAGAAAGGTATTACGATCGAGGAGTACCCTGATGAAGAAGATCTTCATGATGAGCTTGCTTCTTCAAGTTCAGATACATTGGAACAAGAAAAACATCCAAAATTACCCTTTAACTGTATACCAACATGAAAAGCCCTTTCAATTATGTGTCCATTTGATTATTTTACTAAGTTTTTTTCTCAAAATATGATAGACAACATCACATTTCAAACAAATTTGTATGCCAAACAAAAACATAGATAATACTTTTGTTACCGATTCTGAAGAAATCATGAAGTTCATACGTATTCTGTTGTTTATGGGTATTGGTTTATACCCATCCATAGATGACTATTGGCAAGTGTAACTAAGGTAACCCAGGTTACAGAAGTCGTGTCATCTAAGAGGTTTAGGTTTCTTAGGTGTACAATTCATTTCAATGATAACACCCAAAGGATAATGACAGATTCCACAAAAAAAAGGCCTCTTTACACTGCACTAAACTGCTTGCTTGAAAGTTCCAGCTACACCCAGGCAGTCTATTGAGGAAATTATGGTTGTATTGACAAAAAGTAACATGTTGGTACATATGTACAAAACACCAATGAAATCCGAACGTTGGTACATGCGGCTGTTTGCCTATGTTCTTGATCTTGCTGTTGTGAATGCATGGCTTCTTTACTGCCGTGACTGTCGGTCACTAAAAACCGAATGCATGCCACGGAAGCTATTCCGGTTCAAATCTCTGTCACTGCAAGATCCGAAGGTCAAAAGTTTAGACGCAGCAGCAAAAGAACAACTCCAAGACCTTCACCAAGTACTTCCAGTGCTGACAGTGATGATTTGTCAACCTTGCAATTACCATCCCCAGTGCAGTACCAATGTGCAGAAAGGCCTGATGACAGTGTGAGGTATGATTCAACAAAAAATCACTGGCCAGTGAATGACAAGATATTTACATGGCATTGCAGCAAAAAGAAAAATCCTGTCACATCCCCCATTTTCCTGTGTCGTATGCCCAAGTAAATCTATGCATCAATACGGGGAAAAAATGGGTTCATAGCCTTTCATTCTAGCAAATAGTCATCTACAATGATTGTTCTTTCTCAGGAAATTCATGAAAATGGGACTTGCAACTTTTATCCCTTTGCAATGTGTCCATGTTGCTCTTTAGTTCATCTTTGTAATTTTTTTATACTTAAAAAAAGTTTGGAAACAAGTTCCATTTATGTTTTTGAAATTGTCTATTTGCATAATAAATTAAAAAAAAAAATACTTATTTGGTGTTTTATTAACAATTGAAACTTTGCAACATTCAGAATTTGGCACCCTTTACCTGGTGGGACCAAAATTTGTTGGTGTCGAAAATTCGCAATTGAACAAAATATTATTTTAGAAATCCATTTATATAGGCTCCTTTTTCCTTACATTCAGATACTCTATCGACTCATATGAAAGACATTCCGAATTTCGCATTTTCCTAGGGCCGGTAAAGGGTATTAATATCTCTTGTAGATGATTCCTGAATATCTGCACAAGATGTGTGTGACCATTTCCCACAGAAGGTCATGTAATCCATGCAGAAACCCATTTGTTGCTGTGGTTGTAAACTACACAGAGTTTCATGACGCGTTTTTTGGTTTTGTTATACTGTATATTCTACTAATAACCTCCTTAAAGTGAAGATCTGTCTATTTGTATGTGTATCTATTTGTATTTGTTCATGAATGTGTATGAAATAACCTTACCACTGCTAGCAGTAACAGTTTGGGTGTTTGATAAGGGCACCTAAACCCCATCAGCCTATGAATCCAGTCAGAGGATCACTTATTTTCAACAAATCCGGTTGGGTGTTAAGGGCACCTAGAAAACTCTGTCAGCTTTTGAACCCAGTCATTGGTTCACTTATTTTTATGGACGAATCCGGTCAGTGGATCACTTATTTTTGAACGAATTTAATCCGTGATTTTGGACTAGCTCATTAAAGGACTACTGGAATATTGTTTAACAGAGTAATATGTGTTCAGTTTGATAAAAAAAGCATAACTTGCATGTTGGGGGAAACTTGTGGCAGCTCATACTGATGGCGAGCAGCCTGGGATGGTCCTTCCCATCACTGTATTTTAATTTTCCTCACTTTGTTCCTAACTCTACACTAATTTTTGTGGTATCACTGATTATCTATAATAATAATAATAATAATAATAATAATAATAATAATAAACTTTATTGAGACATTGTACAATTATATATGGTAGACATAGTTATACATAAGTTATTACATAGGTTATTACTTAGTTATTAATGAGATGTACATGCAAAAGCCCCTAATATGCTGTGCATTGCGGGGATTCTTAGGACTACTTAATTCCCAGACTACATGGTAAAAAGTTTTGGTTGATAATTTATAAAATAAGTAAAGTTGCATATCTAAGTTATAAAGTTTGAATATAAGTTGAACATATCAATTAATTGTAAAAATGCAACTAATTGAGTGAGATAACAATTTAAAACAATTAATTGCATTGCAGTTAGTTTACGTGGTCATTATAATGTAAGTGTTTGGGAAAAAATTAGCTAAGTATGTAATATTTATACAGGTTTACATTCAATTGATTAGTCAGGTTTTACATTAAATGATTATTCTACTTTGTTGGGAATGTTTGATATTGAGCAATTAGCTTTGGGTGAGAAGGTGTTTTTTTGCATCGTTTTGAATTGGGGTACAGGCAGGGTTTCTTTGGCAATGACAGGTAATGAATTCCAAATTTTCGTGCCTTTTTTATGCATTGAGTTTTTACATAGTGTTAGATGGACACGGGAACATCGAGGAGTGATCTGTGTCTAGTGTTATGGGCATGTGTCCTGTTAAAATTGGTAAGGAGAAGTTTGAGTGGTGGGTTAATATTTGCATAGAAATGTTCTATGTATGTAAAAAAGGCACAGTAAAAGTATGAATGTCTTGTATGGTGAGTAAGTTTAGGTTTTTGAATATTGGTGGAGTATGTTGTCTGGAGTGAGAATTTGTTATCATTCTAACCATTCCCAGGTCTAAGGTATAGTGACTGGGGTGAAAGCTATATTTCGATCTCTGCTAACTCTACAATACTACAGTTTTGTAACTTACTCGTATTTCCAAAATTTCCCACTGGCAACCCCATAATATCTTGTTAAAATTCTATATTTTTATATTTCAAAAAAATCGTACTCTATGGTATCACTGATTTACGCAGGGTAACTTAGCAAAATGTGGAAATTTTCAAATGTATTGATCCCATGCCCAGCCCTGTGAGAACTGAACAAAGTATGTATGTCTCTATCCAGTTGACCAACAATTCTTAAACACCAGACACCAGGCGCTCAGCAGTACTGGAGCGTATTTTCCTGATGGAAGGACATACGTGATCGTGGGCCCTCGGAGACTTAATTTTAACCTCATACTGTTAGAAGCTATTGGGAGATGAAGAGATTTTTAATCTACGGTTAGGTGTTACAAATTTTGGCTCTTTGATTTGTAAGAAATGTTTACTTAAGTCGTACACTTGGCATCCCAAAAGGGTATTTAATTTTATTGCTATGTTGGGGCCGTCCAAGAATTGCTTAAGCTCAGTGTTAATATTTGTATTAGTGTTATGTTTAAATAATTTGCACAGTAGTATGTATGTGGGTTTTTTGTTTAAGTAGAGTCAAAACTTGAACAGTGAAGGGGAGAGGAGGAAGGGTGTTGTCTGGAATCACCTTGAATGACTATTCTATTGTTAGATTTTATTTGTATTACAATTGGTTTTAGGTGATTTGTAAAGATAAACAACAGGTGCACTTATCCATAGGTGAGGTGAGGTTAAGGTATATTAAGGAGTACTATAAAGTTGTGTTGGTTGAGAGTCATGGTATATTCGGGAAAAGAATGGCCTCTGTTTTAGAACCTTTTTGATATGTGTTATTTGTAATTGATGAAATTAAATTTGCTGTCATTGTGAATACCCAAAGATTCCCCCCTTCTTGTCTTTCAATGTGTGTGTTGTTTACCTGTACCTGAATATTTAAGTTTTATTTCCAAACATTATATGGCAGGACTTGTTGTCAATATTGAGTGGTTATTTAATTGTTGACCAAGAAGACATCTTTGCTGTCTGGAGTCATACTATATATTTTATTTCCTGTTTATCCATCGGAATACAAAATAACGTTTTATCTGAGTTAAGCAGAGGTAGCTCCAGTTCCTTGGTTAAAGATCCCTTCACTATTAACCATCATCATCTTTTACGTGTTTCAGATGCTTGAGGTCTGGCCACTTATTGTGGGTACTACAAAACTAGTACTAGACACTTATTGTGGGTACTACAAAACTGAGTACTAGACACTTATTGTGGTACTACAAAACTGAGTACTAGAACTTATTGTGGGTACTACAAACGAGCTAGACACTTATTGTGGTACTACAAAACTGAGTCGAACTTATTGTGGGTACTACAAACTAGTACTAGACACTTATTGTGGTACTACAAACTAGTACAGTGGAAGGGCACAGTTGTAACCCCATGGTAAGTGGCTTGGTCAAAAAACCTGTTACACAGTCATAAAGGAATGGTATGTGTTACCTATCACGTCGAGGACACTCTTGGTATAAAATAATTTATGAACTTCCAAAGAATATCTAATGAATAAAGGTACTGAAAGGGAAAATAGGGATTAGTCATACATTTAAAATGTTCTCATTATCTAATTTTCATAATTTCTCATTAATGTTGTTCATAATTGATTTACTGATACGATATGTGCATTTTTATATAGCAGATTACATGTATTTATATATGCCTATGTAAACTGACGGGACGCCAAGTCCCTTTCAAGGCAGGGAAATTGCTGACCTGTGAGTGTACAAAGAACTTTCACGGCACATAAGTATGATAAACCGCCTAAATTACTGGGGGAAAGGTTGAAGACCCTTGATCTGTATTCCCCGGAATGCAGGCGAGAAGATACATGATAATATACACTTGGAAAATCCCAGAGGGATTAGTACCAAACTTGCACACAAAAATCACTCCCTATGAAAGCAAAAAAACTCGGCAGGAGATGCACATTTCCCCAATGAAAAGCAGGGGCGCCACGAGTACAATGAGAACAACACAATAAGTGTCCAGGGCCCAAGACTGTTCAACTGCCTCCCAGCATACATAAGGGAGGATTACCAATAGACCCCTGGCTGTGTTCAAGAAGGCACTGGACAGGCACCTAAAGTCTGGTGGTCTGGTAACTAAAGCTCTCGCTTCACACGGCGAGGGGCCCGGTTCGATTCCTAGCCAGGGCAGAAACATTGGGCGTGTTTCTTCACCTGTTGTCTATGTTCCCCATCAGTAAAATGGGTACCTGGGTGTTAGTCGACTGGTGTGGGCCGCATCCTAGGACACTGACCTAATCTGCCCGAAATGCTCAGCATAACAAGGGACTTTCATATAGTAGTATGTCACTGATGTCAGCTAGGCCTGTATACCATGTACATGACTTGTAGTAAATAAAGTACCTGACCAGCTGGGCTGTGGTTCGTACATCAGTTTGCATGCGGCCAGCAGTAACAGCCTGGTTGATCAGAGCCTGATCCACCACGAGGCCTGGTCTCAGACCGAGCCGCGGGGCGTTGACCCGAACCCCTCCAGGTATACTCCAGGTCCCCAATGGAAATAAGTCACATTATTTGACTTTATTAGGTTATTCTAGGTTAAATATACATAATGTACATTAATGTGCCCACAACATGTGTCAGGTGTGCTCTCAAAACCATTGAAAAATAAAAATTGTATGTTATATGATCAAATGTAAATACTTATTTTCATCCACGCTGTTTTAGCTCTTAAAGGATTTATTAATATACTGAACACGACTCCTTCTTTGAAGTGTTCTCATGAGCCTAAGTGAGCCAGATGAAAGGACCAAGACATTTATAAAAGAACCAAAAATTTTAGCTTTCTGTTAAGTTATTTAATATTATGTCCCTACAACCTCCGCCTCACACTAAGTGTCCTGGCCCAAAACCCAGCATGGGTGGAAACAGGGGGATGTTTCCTTACACCTGCACAAATCGTCTTATTCA
>WNWK01058475.1:0-10444 GCA_009830355.1 Cherax destructor | reverse complement strand
AAAAAAACCCCCTTTTAAAAATCTTAAAAAATGCAAAAAAACCCCCTTTTTATAGCATTTTAAATTTTTTAAATTTTTTAATTTTTTTTAAAAAATTTTTAAAAAATTTTTAAAAAAATAAATTTTTTTTAAATAAAATTTTCATATTTTTTTAAAAAAAATACCCCCCCCTTAAAAAAGTTTTTAGAAAATGTGCAAAAATCGCTTTTTATAAAAATTTTTGGGGCCCTTTTTAAAGCGGTTTTTTTTTTTTTTCGGGAAAAAACTCTTTTTTAGCTAAAAAAATTACTTTTTCCCCTTTTAAAAAAATTTTTCCCGGGTTTTAAATTTTAGGGGAAAAGTAAGCAAAATTTTATGTTTTTTTTTTGGGAAAATTTGGTTTTTTAACAAAAATCCAAAAAAAATTTTTTAAAAATTCAAAAAAATGCAATAAAATCAAGTTTTAATTTTTTTTGGGGAAATTTTTTTGGGGTTTTTTAATTTTTTAAAAAAACCCCTTAAAAAAATCTATAAAAATCAATATTTTTTAGAATTTTCATTTTATTTTCAAAAATAAAAAAAAAAATTTTTAAAAAAGAAAAAGAAAAAGTTAAAATCGTTTTTTATTGCATATTTGACGTTTTAAACGGTTTGATTTTTCCCTTTTTTTAAAAATCCAAAATTTTAAATTTTTAGCTTAAAATTTTTCCTTTTAATTTTCAAAAATTTTTAAAAATAAAAAATTTTCAAAAATCCCAAAAATTTTTGAAATATTTTTTTTTAAATTTTTTCCCATTAAAAATTATAAAAATCAATATTTTTTAGAATATTTTATATTATTTTCGAAAAATACATGAAACATTAAAAGCTCAGAAAAATGTGCTAAAATCGCATTTTATGCATATTTCGACGTTTTAGAGCGGTTTGATGCTTTTCTGACAAAACTCATTTTTAGCTAAAATACTTACATTTTCACACTTTTAAATAGAATTTCTACTGCAATTGAAATTTATGGGAAAAGTAAGCAAAATTTTATGATTTTCTTTTAGGAAGCTTACTCATAGGTATATTTTATCTAAAAAATAGTTTTTCAGAAAATCTTGAAAATGCCTTAATCGTCAAAAATGCAATAAAATCAAGTTTTATAGCTTTTTTGAATATTTATTAATTATTTACATATTTTTAAAAAATCCCATTAAAAATCTATAAAAATCAATATTTTTATAGAATATTTCATATTATTTTCGAAAAATACATGAAACATTAAAAAGCTCAGAAAATGTGCTAAAATCGCATTTTATGGCATATTTCGACGTTTTAGAGCGGTTTGATGCTTTTCTGACAAAACTCATTTTTTAGCTAAAATACTTAGATTTTCACACTTTTAAATAGAATTTCTACTGCAATTGAAATTTATGGGAAAAGTAAGCAAAATTTTATGATTTTCTTTTAGGAAGCTTACTCATAGGTATATTTTATCTAAAAAAATAGTTTTTCAGAAAATCTGTGAAAATGCCTTGAATCGTCAAAAAATGCAATAAAATATCGTTTTATAGCATTTTTTAATATATATTGATTATTTACATATTTTTAAAAAATCCCATTAAAAATCTATAAAAATCAATATTTTTATAGAATATTTCATATTATTTTCGAAAAATACATGAAACATTAAAAAGCTCAGAAAAATGTGCTAAAATCGTATTTTATTGCATATTTCGACGTTTTAGAGCGGTTTGATGCTTTTCTGGCAAAACTCATTTTTTAGCTAAAATACTTATATTTTCACACTTTTAAACAGAATTTCTACGCAATTGAAATTTATGGGAAAAGTAAGCAAAATTTTATGATTTTCTTTTAGGAAGCTTACTCATAGGTATATTTAAAAAAAATAGTTTTTCAGAAAATCCTTTAAAATGCCTTAAATCGTCAAAAAATGCAATAAAATCAAGTTTTATATAATTTTTTAATATTTATTAATTATTTACATATTTTTAAAAAATCACATTAAAAATCTATAAAATTCAATATTTTTATAGAAAAATACTTGAAACTTTAAATAGCTCAGAAAAATGTGCTAAAATCGTATTTTATTGCATATTTCGACGTTTTAGAGCGGTTTGAGTGCTTTTCTAGCAAAACTCATTTTTTAGCTAAAATACTTACATTTTCACACTTTTAAATAGAATTTCTACTGCAATTGAAATTTATGGGAAAAGTAAGCAAAATTTTATGATTTTTTTTTAGGAAGCTTACTCATAGGTATATTTTATCTAAAAAAAGTTTTTCAGAAAATCTGTGAAAATGCCTTGAATCGTCAAAAATGCAATAAAATCGTTTTATAGCATTTTAATTTTATTATTATTTACATATTTTTAAAAATCCCATTAAAAATCTATAAAAATCAATATTTTTATAGAATATTTCATATTATTTTCGAAAATACATGAAACATTAAAAAGCTCAAAAAAATGTGCTAAAATCGTATTTTATTGCATATTTCGACGTTTTAGACGGTTTGATGCTTTTCTGACAAAACTCATTTTTTAGCTAAAATACTTACATTTTCACACTTTTAAATAGAATTTCACTGCAATTGAAATTTATGGGAAAAGTAAGCAAAATTTTATTATTTTCTTTAGGAAGCTTACTCATAGGTATATTTTATCTAAAAATAGTTTTTCAGAAAACTTGAAAATCCTTAAATCGTCAAAATGCAATAAAATCAAGTTTTATACATTTTTAATATTTATTAATTATTTACATATTTTTAAAAATCCCATTAAAATCTATAAAAATCAATATTTTTATAGAATATTTCATATTATTTTCGAAAATACATGAAACATTAAGCCAGAAAATGTGCTAAAATCGCATTTTATTGCATATTTCGACGTTTTAGAGCGGTTTGAGTTTTTGACAAACTATTTTTTAGCTAAAATACTTAATTTTCACACTTTTAAATAAATTTCTGCAATTGAAATTTATGGAAAAGTAAGCAAAATTTTATGATTTTCTTTGGAAGCTTACTATAGGTATATTTTATCTAAAAATAGTTTTTCAGAAAATCCTTAAAATGCCTTAAATCGTCAAAAAATGCAATAAAATCAAGTTTTATAGATTTTAATATTTATTAATTATTTACATATTTTTAAAAATCCCATTAAAATCTATAAAAATCAATATTTTAAATATTTCATTATTTGAAAATACATGAAACATTAAAAGCTCAGAAAATGTGCTAAAATCGTATTTTATGCATATTTCGACGTTTTAGAGCGGTTTGAGTGCTTTTCGCAAAACTCATTTTTAGCTAAAATACTAATTTTCACACTTTTAAATAGAATTTCTACTGCAATTGAAATTTATGGGAAAAGTAAGAAAATTTTATGATTTTTTTTAGGAAGCTTACTAAGTATATTTTATCTAAAAAGTTTTTCAGAAAATCTGAAATCCCTTTTAATCGTCAAAAAATGCATAATTTTTAAATTTAAAATTATTTTACATATTTTTAAAAATCCCATTAAAAATCTATAAAAATCAATATTTTTATAGAATATTTCATATTATTTTCTAAAATACATGAAACATTAAAAGCTCAGAAAAATGTGCTAAAATCGTATTTTATGGCATATTTCTACGTTTTAGAGCGGTTTGATGCTTTTCTTGACAAATTTCATTTTTAGCTAAAATACTTAGATTTTCACACTTTTAAATAAAATTTCTACTGCAATTGAAATTTAGGGAAAAGTAAGCAAATTTTATGATTTTCTTTTAGGAAGCTTACTCATAGGTATATTTTATCTAAAAAAATAGTTTTTCAGAAAATCTGTGAAAATGCCTTGAATCGTCAAAAAATGCAATAAAATATCGTTTTATAGCATTTTTTAATATATAGTGATTATTTACATATTTTTAAAAAATCCCATTAAAAATCTATAAAAATCAATATTTTTATAGAATATTTCATATTATTTTCGAAAAATACATGAAACATTAAAAAGCTCAGAAAAATGTGCTAAAATCGCATTTTATTGCATATTTCTGACGTTTTAGAGCGGTTTGATGCTTTTCTGCAAAACTCATTTTTAGCTAAAATACTTACATTTTCACACTTTTAAATAGAATTTACTGCAATTGAAATTTATGGAAAAGTAAGCAAAATTTTATTATTTTCTTTAGGAAGCTTACTCATAGGTATTTTTTATCTAAAAATATTTTTCAGAAAACCCTTTAAAATTTCCTTAAATCGTAAAAAATGCAATAAAATAAGTTTTAAAATTTTTTTTTAATATTTATTAATTATTTACATATTTTTAAAAAATCCCATTAAAAATCTATAAAAACCCAATATTTTTATAAAAAATATTTCATTTTTTTTCAAAAAATACTTAAAACTTAAAAACCCAAAAAAATTTTTTCTAAAATCGTATTTTATTGCATATTTCGATTTTAAAAGGGTTTGAGTGTTTTCTGGCAAAACTCTTTTTTAGCTAAAATATTTAAATTTTTCACATTTTTAAAATTTAAATTTCTACTGCAATTGAAATTTAGGGGAAAAAAGAAAACAAAATTTTTGATTTTCTTTTAGGAAGCTTATTTAAGGTATTTTTTATCTAAAAAAAAAATTTTTCAAAAATTTTTAAAAATCCTTAAATCGTAAAAAAAATGCAATAAAATAATTTTTAAAAATTTTTTTTAATTTTTAAATTAATTATTTACATTTTTTTAAAATCCATTAAAAATCTATAAAAACCCAATTTTTATAGAATTTTTTATATTATTTTCAAAAAAATACTGAAACATTAAAAACTCAAAAAAATTGTGCAAAAATCGTATTTTATTGCATATTTCGACTTTTAAAGAGCGGTTTGAGTGTTTTTCTGGCAAAACTCTTTTTTAGCTAAAAAATCAATTTTCACATTTTTAAATTTGAATTTCTACTGCAATTGAAATTTATGGGAAAAGTAACCCAAAATTTTTTTTATTTTCTTTTGGGAAAGTTATTTATGGGTATATTTTATCAAAAAAATATTTTTTCAAAAATCTTAAAAATTTCCTTGAAATCGTAAAAAAATCCCAAAAATCAATTTTTATAGCTTTTTTAAATTTATTAATTATTTACATTTTTTTAAAAATCCCTTTAAAAAAATCTATAAAAATCAATTTTTTTATGGGAATATTTCATATTATTTTCGAAAAAATGAAACTTTAAAAAGCTCAAAAAAAAATGTGCTAAAATCGATTTTTTTACATATTTCGACTTTTTTAAGGGTTTGATGCTTTTCGGGAAAAAACTCTTTTTTTAGCAAAAATCCCTTACTTTTTTCACACTTTTAAATAGAATTTCTATGAAATTAAAATTTTTTGGGGAAAAGTAAGCAAAAATGTTTTTCCCTTTTAGGAAGCTTACTCATAGGTATATTTTATCTAAAAAATGTTTTTCAAAACCCTTAAAAATCCTTAAATCGTCAAAAATGCTAAAATAATTTTTTAAAACATTTTTAAATTATTAATTATTTCCCATTTTTTTAAAAAACCCCTTTTAAAAAATCTATAAAAATCAATTTTTTTTAAAAATTTTTTCATATTATTTTCGAAAAAAACCAGAAACTTTAAAAAGCCCCAAAAAAAATGTGCTAAAATCATTTTTAATATTTAAAACGTTTTAGACGGTTTGATGTTTTTCGGGCAAAACTCTTTTTTTTAAAGCAAAAATATTACTTTTTTCCCCCCAAATGAATTTTTTGAAATTTTAAATTTTTTGGGAAAAGTAAGCAAAATTTTTTTATTTTTTTTTGGGAAGCTTACTAAAGGGTTTTTATTTTATCTAAAAAAAATATTTTTTCAGAAAACCCTTTTAAAATCCTTAAATCGTAAAAAAATGAAATAAAACCCAATTTTTAAAAATTTTTTTTAATTTTTAAATTAATTATTTACATATTTTTAAAAATCCCATTAAAAATCTATAAAAATCAATATTTTTATGGGAAATATTTCATATTATTTTCGAAAAATACTTGAAACATTAAAAAGCTCAGAAAAATGTGCTAAAATCGATTTTTTTGGCATATTTCGACGTTTTAGAGCGGTTTGATGCTTTTCTGAAAAACTCTTTTTTAGAAAAAATACTTGATTTTCACATTTTTAAAATTTGAATTTCTACTGCAATTAAAATTTTAAATGGGAAAAGTAAGAAAAAATTTTATGATTTTCTTTTAGGAAGCTTACTCAAGGTTATTTTTATTTTAAAAAAATATTTTTTCAAAAACCCTTTTAAAATCCTTAAATCGTCAAAAAATGCAATAAAATAAAGGTTTTAAAATTTTTTTGAATTTTATTAATTATTTACATATTTTTAAAAAATCCCATTAAAAATCTATAAAAATCAATTTTTTTATAGAATATTTCATATTTTTTTCGAAAAAATTTTGGAAACTTTAAAAAGCTCAGAAAAATGTGCTAAAATCGATTTTTTGCATATTTCGACTTTTTAAAAGGGGTTTGATGCTTTTCTGACAAAACTCTTTTTTTAGCTAAAATACTTACTTTTTCACATTTTTAAAAAAATTTCAACTGCAATTGAAATTTATGGGAAAAGTAAGAAAATTTTTATTTTTTTTTTTTAGGAAGCTTACTCATAGGTATATTTTATCAAAAAAATATTTTTTCAAAAAATCCTTGAAAATCCCAAATCGTCAAAAAATGCAAAAAAAAAAAAAGTTTTAAAACATTTTTGAAATTTATTAATTATTTACATTTTTTTAAAAAACCCCAATTAAAAATCTAAAAAAAACCCAATATTTTTATGGGAATATTTCATATTATTTTCGAAAAATACATGAAACATTAAAAAGCTCAAAAAAATGTGCTAAAATCGCATTTTTTTGGCATTTTTCGACGTTTTAAGGCGGTTTGATGCTTTTCTGACAAAACTCTTTTTTAAGCTAAAATCCCCACTTTTTACACTTTTAAAAAAATTTCAACTGCAATTGAAATTTGGGGGGAAAAGTAAGCAAATTTTATTATTTTTTTTTTAGGAAGCTTACCCCTTAAGGTATTTTTTATCTAAAAAAATATTTTTTCAAAAAAATCCTTGAAAATCCAAAATCGTAAAAAAAATGCAAAAAATAAAGTTTTATAGAAATTTTTGAAATTTATTAATTATTTACTTTTTTAAAAAAACCCTTTTAAAAAAATCTATAAAAATCTAATATTTTTATAGAATATTTTATATTATTTTCGAAAAACACATGAAACATTAAAAATCTCAGAAAAATGTGCTAAAATCGTATTTATTGCATATTTCGACGTTTTAGTGCGGTTTGAGTGCTTTTCTGGCAAAACTCATTTTTCAGCTAAAATACTTAGATTTTCACACTTTAAATAGAATTTCTACCGCAATTGAAATTTATGGGAAAAGTAAGCAAAATTTAATGATTTTCTTTAGGAAGCTTTAATAGGTATATTTTATCTAAAAATAGTTTGTCAGAAAATCAAAATGCCTTGACCGTCAACAAATGCAATAAAATAACGTTTATAGCATTTGAATATTTATTAATTATTTACATATTTTAAAAAAATCCCATTAAAAATCTATAAAAAATCAATATTTTTATAGAATATTTCATAATATTTTCGAAAAATACATGAAACATTAAAAGCTCAGAAAATGTGCTAAAAACTGCATTTTACTGCATATTTCTGACGTTTAGAGCGGTTTGAGTGCTTTTCTGGCAAAACTCATTTTTCAGCTAAAATACTTAGATTTACACACCTTTAAATTGAATTTCTACTGCAATTGAAATTATGGGAAAAGTAAGCAAAATTTTATGATTTTCTTTAGGAAGTTTATTTATAGGTATATTATATCTAAAAATAGTTTTTCTGTAGTAAACTTTGAAAATGCTCTTATCTGTCAAAATAATAAAATCAAGTTTCTATACATTTTTGAACATGTATTAATTATTTACATATTTTTAAAAAAATCATATTAAAAATCTATAAAATCAATATTTTTATATAGAATATTTCACATTATTTTTCGAAAATACCGAACATTAAAAAGCTCAGAAAATGTGCTAAAATCCATTTACATTTCAATGTTTTAGAGCGGTTTGATGCTTTTCTGGCAAACTCATTTTTCAGCTAAAATACTTAGATTTTCACACTTTTAAATAGAATTTATTGCAATTGAAATTATGGAAAAGAAAGCAAAATTCCCGATTTTCTTTTACGAAGTTTACTCACAGGTATATTTTATCTTAAAAAAAATAGTTTTTCAGAAAACTTTGAAAATGCCTTTTAATCGTCAAAAAATGCAATAAACTGTCATTTTAATATTTATTAATTATTTACTTATTTTTAAAAAATCCCATTAAAATTTATAAAAATCAATATTTTATAGAATATTTCATATTATTTTCGAAAATACATGAAACATTAAAAAGCTCAGGAAAATGTGCTAAAAATCGTATTTTATTGCATATTTCGACGCTTTTAGCTGGTTTGAGTGCTTTTCTGGCAAAACTCATTTTTCAGCTTAAAATACTTAGATTTTTCACACTTTCTTTTAAATAGAATTTCTACCGTACTGGAAATTTATGGGAAAGTAAGCAAAATTTATGATTTTCTTTAGGAAGCTTACTCATGGGTATATTTTATCTATAAAAATAGTTTTTCAGAAAATCTGTGAAAATGCTCTTGACTGTCAAAAATGCAATAAATATCGTTTTATAGCATTTTAATATATATTGATTATTTTACATATTTTTAAAAATCCCATTAAAATCTATAAAATCAATATTTTTATAGAATATTTCATATTATTTTGAAAATACATGAAAATGTGCTAAAATCGTATTTTATTGCATATTTCCTGACGTTTTAGATCGGTTTGAGTGTTTTCTATAAAATCATTTTTTAGCTGTGCTTGTTTGTATTTTCACACTTGGGTCATACTTCTACTGCAATTGAAATTTATGGAAAAGTAAGCAAAATTTTATGATTTTCTTTTGTGTTTACTCACAGCTATATTTTATCTAAAATAGCTTTTCAGAAAATCCTTAAAATTTAAATCGTAAAGAAAAATGCAATAAATCAAGTTTTATATAATTTTATTATTTATTAATTATTTACATATTTTTAAAAATCACATTAAAAATCTATAAAATCATTACTATAGAATATTTCATAATATTTTCTGAAAAATACTTGAAACATTAACAGCTCAGAAAATGTGCTAAAAATCGTATTTTATTGCATATTTCGACGTTTTAGAGCGGTTTGAGTGCTTTTCTGGCAAACTCATTTTTCAGCTAAAATACTTAGATATTCACATTTTTTAATTGAATTTTCTACTGCAATTGAAATTTGCGGGAAAAGTGTGCGCAAAATTTTAGATTTTCTTTTAGGAAGCTTACTTATAGGTATATTTTATCTAAAAATAGTTTTTCAGAAAATCTGTGAAAATGCCTTGAATCGTCAAAAAAAATGCAATAAAATAACGTTTTATAGCATTTTGAATATTTATTAATTATTTACATATTTTTAAAATCCCATTTAAAATCTATAAAAAAAATCAATATTTTTATAGAACATTTGTTATTTTCAAAATACATGAAACATTAAAAAGCTCAGAAAATGTGCTAAAACTGCATTTATGGCATATTTCGAAGTTTCAGAGCGGTTTGATGCGTTTCTCTGACAAAACTCATTTAGCTAAAATACTGTAGATTTTCACACTTTAAATAGAATTTCACGGTACCGAATTTATGTAAAGTAAGCAAAATTTTATGATTTTCTTTATCTAAAAATAGTTTTTCAGAAAACTTGAAAATGCCTTGAATCGTCAAAAATGCCATAAAATAACGTTTTTAATATTTAAAAATTATTTACATATTTTTAAAATTCAATTAAATCTATAAAAATCAATATTTTTATAGAATATTTCATATTATTGAAAAAAATACAGAAACATTTCATTAAAAAGCTCAGAAAAATGTGCTAAAATCGTATTTATTGCATATTTCGACGTTTAGAGCGGTTTGAGTGCTTCTTTTCAAAACTCATTTTTTAGCTAAAACACCTAGATTTTCAAAATTTTTAAAAAAAATTTCTACTGCAATTAAATTTAGGGGAAAAATGGAAAAATTTTATGATTTTCTTTTATCAAAAAATATTTTTTCAGAAAATCCTTGAAAATGCCTTGAATCGTAAAAAAATGCCCATAAAATAACTTTTTTTAATTTTTAAAAATTATTTACATTTTTTTAAAAAAATAATTAAAATCTATAAAAACCCAATTTTTTTATAGAATATTTCATATTTTTTTTCGAAAAATACATGAAACATTAAAAAGCTCAGAAAAATGTGCTAAAATCGTATTTTTTGCATTTTTCGACGTTTTAAAAGCGTTTAGTGCTTTTCTCAAATTTTTTCTAAAATACCTACATTTTCACACTTT
>WNWK01058474.1:0-10445 GCA_009830355.1 Cherax destructor | reverse complement strand
CTATCGAAACTCGATTATGGTGACCAGATATATTCGGCAGCCTCCCTGCCACTCTTTCCAGCCTTAATCCCATCCATCACCAGGGATTACGCTTATGCCATGGTGCTTTTCGTTCTTCCCGGTTGAGAGCCTCTATGTAGAAGCGAACATTCCATCCTTGTCCGATCGTCGTGATGCACATTGCATTCGCTATTATGTTCGCTCATGACCTCCGCAATCCTTCCATGTATAGGATTGTCACAGATGTTAGTAGACGCTCGTTATTTGTTCGTCGCCCCTGTTTACTTCGTCCCTTTTCTCTTCGTCTGCATTCACTCTTGTCTTCCCTTCAGCTTCCGCCTTTATATGTTCATGTGGCTTCACCCTTTCCCCTACCCCCTTGGGAAGTTCCTGCTGTCCGTGTCTGTTCTATTCCTCTACCTTGCGTGAAAGCCCAACTGCCTACGGCGGCTTCTCGCTCTTTCTTTCTAGACCATTTCCGTTCTCTTTCCCATGCCATCGCAGTATACACCGATGGTTCAAAGTCATCTGACGGCGTCGGATTCGCAGCAATGTTTCCGGACAGCGTCGTACGAGGGCATCTGTTACCCTCGGCTAGCATATTTACGGCTGAATTGTATGCCATTCTTGTGGCACTTATCCGTATTGCATCTATGCCTGTATCACCATTTGTGGTCGTTTCAGACTCCCTTAGTGCTTTACAGGCTATCCGTAAAATTGATACACCTCACCCCCTAGTTCTTTGTATCCACCTTTGGTTATGCCGTATCTTTAGCAAGCATAAAGATATTGTCTTTTGTTGGGTCCCTGGTCATGTTGACGTACAGGGCAATGAACAGGCAGACACTGCTGCGCGGTCAGCAGTACATGACCTTCCAGTTTCATATAGAGGTGTTCCTTTCACGGACTATTTTGCAGTCATTGCTACCCACCTTCGCACCCGTTGGCAACAGCGCTGGTCTGACCTGCTGAATAACAAACTTCATTCTATTAAACCGGTTATAGGTTTCTGGCCTTCTTCTTGTCACCAATGTCGAGGTTGGGAGACTACTCTCTCCCGTCTTCGCATCGGCCACACTCGTCTTACTCACGGGTATCTCATGGAGAGGCTCCCTGCCCCTCTCTGTGAGCATTGTCAGGTTCCAGTGTCTGTTCAACATATCCTGTTGGACTGCCCACTCTATCAACGAGCACGCAGAATTTACCTCCAACGACGTCTTCGCTCTGCGGCCCTTTCTTTACCTTCCCTTCTTGCAAATGGACCCTCCTTTAATCCTGACTCTCTCATTGACTTTTTAACAGAAACTGACTTACTACACAAACTCTGAAGATTATACCTCTAGCACCTCCCTCAGTCCCTTCTACCTCGATCTCTTGCTACCCTCCTCCCCTGCACTATCCACCGTCATCTTGCACTCCATACCCTACTAATCGTCCATCTCCCTCTTACAACCCACTCTCCCTGCATCCTACAATAACCTGCAGCGCTGTATAATCCCTGTGGTTTAGCGCTTCTATTTGATTATAATAATAATAATTAGCTGAATGGGGAAATCTACTTGCTGAACAAGCTAGATTCTATGCAGAGGCAAAGTGTAACCACTGGATTACGTCAGGATGACCGGTTAACAGTGAACCACTCAAGTCTTACTAGTGACCACTGGTGTTCCGGTGTTTGCTCCTAAGGTGTTTGGAATTTCCAGCTGCTTGCAGCATCCCCGTCTCACGAGATTATGATAACACTATTGAAAACAACTAAGGGAACAGGTGGGGTTTGAACCCATGGCTAGTGAGTTTTAAAAAACACATATGTCAGTGTGTTAACCACTGGACCAGCTCACTCTAATAAGATTCATCCAACTACGTATAGACCATAGGGAGGTTAGCATGGGCCACCACTGTGACCACAAATAGAGGTTTTTACAGACGAATACCACACCAGCGTGGCTGTTGTGTACTCTAGCTCAAGTCTCTTCAAGGCCGTCATTATGACTCAGGAAATCGAACAAATCATAGAATGGGTGGGACTTGAACCCATGGCAGATGAGCCCTGGCGAATAAAAATATACCTAGGGGGATGAATTTTATTAGAATCATGTGTCCCATTCCCTGAGTTATCCTGCACTACAGTGTCGGAAAGTAGTGCCACTGGCACACATTGTAGGCAGCATGAGAGTGAAACGAGTAACTGATATAAGAACAGTACAAAAAATGCCAAGGTAGCTTGTGGTCTGTGCCTTCCATGCCTTCTGTCTCTTTTCTAAACTCGATGCCATGTTTATGGTAGTATGGTACGACCTCAAGTCGTAATGAACGTATGTCAATGAATAAACAGAATAATGGACGAGGATTCAAACCGTAGTACTGAGAGGAAGCAAGTCCAGCGCTATACCACTGAGCCACAAGGCTTACAAATAGGTTACACACGGACCAGTACCTGGTGACCACTGATGCAGACTTGTTACAGAAAGTACAGTCTGTGAAACCTTCCTCTTTGTAATCCTTGTAGCTGAGAGGTACTGTCCTAAAATTTTTTCCTGTCAGGACCACGGTTCTAGCCCCCGTCCATTCATCTGTTTATTCATTTTATTGCATACTTCCCCCCTTCCCTATGTTTCATGTCAGCTTTGACCGGAGGAAATGGAGGGTGAAGAGAGAGAGAGAGAGCCTTCTGCTTCACTACCCTTATCCCAAACATCTTGACACTGCATGACAGCCTTTAACCTACATAAAAGAAACTAGTCCTCGGGAAATATCATTCTCTCTCTCTATGTCTGTCTGTCTGTCTCTCTATGTCTCTATGTCTCTCTCTATGTCTGTCTGTCTGTCTGTCTGCCTGTCTGTCTGTCTGTCTGTCTGTCTGTCTGTCTGTCTGTCTCTCTCTCTCTCTCTCTCTCTCTCTCTCTCTCTCTCTCTCTCTCTCTCTCTCTCTCTCTCTCTCTCTCTCTATATATATATATATATATATATATATATATATATATATATATATATTTCAATTTTTATTAAGACATCGGCCGTTTCCCACCGAGGCAGGGTGACCCGAAATAGAAGAAACACTTTCAACATCGCTCGCCCCATCACTGTCTTGCCTGATGTGCACTTACACTACAGTTCAAAAATTTGAGTACTTCACTATGTGTACGTGAATGGGTGCTATTTATTTGTGTACGTGTGTGGGTGCTACTTATAAGTGTACGTGTGTGGGTGCTACTTTTATGGGTAAGTGTATGGATGCTACTTATAAGTGTCCCTTTTCACCTAGTAGCAAGTAGGTATCTGGATGTAGGAGACTGGTGTGGGTCTCATCCAGGGGACAAAATTAACGTAAGTTGCCAGAAATGCTCTGCATAATTAGGGACTTTCTACATAGTATGTTAGCTATGGTCTGTATAAGTTGCATCATGTACTTCCAGAAAAAAAGGGTAATTATTATTATTATTATCAGTGGTCCACAGTACTATGTTAAACAAGGACTAATTACCTTACAATGAAGAATCTGAAGAAATAAAAAGTGTAAGAATAGAAAGTGGAGTCAACTGGACAGTGGAAGAGAGCTACTTAGAGGTTAATATCTCAGAATATATATTATACTTCGCTACCTTTCCAGGGAGCTTCCTTGATGTTGGTCAGGGGCTCTTGATCTAGGGAATTGGATCTGTGCTCCGGTTCTCTGAATTAAGCCTGAATACCTTCCCCCCACAAGTGCTGTATAATTTCAACGAGTTTAGTGCCCCTAATAATAATAATAATAATAATAATAATAATAATAATAATAATTACATTACGCTATTGGAACACAATTCTACTATTATCCGAACTACAGGGAACATGATGTGCTGGATAATGACTTCAAAACAAGATACAAAATCGATGATATACTCTGAGAAACTTGTGTCTAGTTTGGAATATTGACTACACCCACAACCCCTCCCTTAAGTTAGTTCAACATGTTTATTATGCAGCCCAGACCCATGGTGTGGGCGGTAGTCACCCCAGACCCATGGTGTGGGCGGTAGTCACCCCAGACCCATGGTGTGGGCGGTAGTCAAAAGATTACAGAGGTGCATAATGGGTCCAGGGACTGGACCCCCGAAGTTTTGACAGCTGAACAAGTTACAAAGGTAATGAACTCCGGGAAGATCTGGTCACAGTCATGACCAATTTACAAAGTTAATGAACCATCTACACGTCCATATATGGTCATAATCATTAACAAATTAACAAAGTAATGAGCCATTCACACGACCACACCCGGTCACAACTGTAAATATTAATAGTGCAAATGTTAATTCCTCGTTAAAGATAAGCAAAATTACAGATCTGGAGGAGGCGTAAAGAACTCTCAGTGACTCGGATCAAACCAGACACTTAAACTACTGGCAAAACCTAAAATATTTCAAATATTACTTACTCGGCTGCAGGGAAAATATATATACACAATATAACAATTCCACAGTGAAATAAAAATCTGTAGGACGGGTTTGTGTGGGACGGGTTTGTGTGGGACGGGTTTGTGTGGGACGGGTTTGTGTGGGACGGGTTTGTGTGGGACGGGTTTGTGTGGGACGGGTTTGTGTGGGACGGGTTTGTGTGGGACGGGTTTGTGTGGGACGGGTTTGTGTGGGACGGGTTTGTGTGGGACGGGTTTGTGTGGGACGGGTTTGTGTGGGACGGGTTTGTGTGGGACGGGTTTGTGTGGGACTGGTTTGTGTGGGACGGGTTTGTGTGGGACTGGTTTGTGTGGGACGGGTTTGTGTGGGACTGGTTTGTGTGGGACAGGTTTGTGTGGGACGGGTTTGTGTGGGACGGGTTTGTGTGGGACGGGTTTGTGTGGAGGGGACGGGTTTGTGTGGGACGGGTTTGTGTTGGACGGGTTTGTGTGGGACGGGTTTGTGTGGGACGGGTTTGTGTGGGACAGGTTTGTGTGGGACAGGTTTGTGTGGGATAGGTTTGTGTGGGACAGGTTTGTGTGAGAAAGGTTTGTGTGGGACAGGTTTGTGCGGGACAGGTTTGTGCGGGACAGGTTTGTGTGGGACAGGTTTGTGTGGGACAGGTTTGTGTGGGACAGGTTTGTGTGGGACAGGTTTGTGTGGGACAGGTTTGTGCGGGACAGGTTTGTACGGGACAGGTTTGTGTGGGACAGGTTTGTGTGGGACAGGTTTGTGTGGGACAGGTTTGTGTGAGAAAGGTTTGTGTGGGACAGGTTTGTGCGGGACAGGTTTGTGTGGGACAGGTTTGTGCGGGACAGGTTTGTGTGGAGCAGGTTTGTGTGGGTCAGGTTTTTACTGGACAGGTTTGTGTGGGACAGGTTTGTGGGGGACGGGTTTGTGCGGGACGGGTTTGTGCGGGACAGGTTTGTGAGGGACAGGTTTGTGTGGGACGGGTTGGTGTGAGACAGGGTTGTGTGGGACAGGTTTGTGGGGGACAGGTTTGTGTGGGACAGGTTTGTGTAGGACAGGTTTGTGTGGGACAGGTTTGTATGGGACAGGTTTCTATTTTTTATCACCCTACCTTTGGATCACCGTGGTGTGTGTTTGTGTGTGTATGTGTGTACTCACCTAGTTGTGGTTGCAGGGGTCGATTCACAGCTGCTGGCCTCGCCTCTTCACTGGTCGCTCCATGAACCTGCTCCATGAACTTTATCATACCTCTTCTTAAAGTTAAGTATGGATCCTGCCTCCACTACATCACTTCCCAGACTATTCCACTTCCTGACAACTCAGTGACTGAAGAAATACTTCCTAACATCCCTGTGACTCATCTGAGTCTTCAACTTTGAATTGTGACCCCTTGTTGCTGTGTCCCATCTCTGGAACATCTTGTCTCTGTCAACCTTGTCAATTCCTCTCAATATTTTATATGTCGTTATCATATCCTCCCTATCTCTCCTGTTCTCCAGTGTCGTCAGGTCGATTTCCCTTAACCTCTCTTTGTAGGACATGCCCCTTAGCTCCAGGACTAGTCTTGTTGCGAACCTTTGCACTTTCTAATTTCCGTACGTGCTTGGCCAGGTGTGGGTTCCAAACTGGTGCTGCATACTCCAATTTAGGCCTGACAAACACGGCGTACAGGGTCCTGAACGATTCCTTATTGAGATGTCGGAATGCTATTCTTAGGTTTGCTAGGCACCCATATGCTGCAACAGTTATTCGGTTGATGTGCGCCTCAAGAGATGTGCCCAGTGTTATACTCACCCCAAGATCCGTTTCCTTGAGTGAGGTTTGTAGTCTCTGGCCCCCTAGACTGTACTCCGCCTTCGGTCTTCTTTGCTCTTTCTCAATCTTCATGACTTTACACTTGATGGAGTTGAACTTTAGGAGCCAGTTTCTGGACCAGGATTGCAGCCTGTCCAGATCCCTTTGTAGTTCTGCCTGGTCCTCGTCCGATTGAATTCTTCTCATCAACTTCACATCATCTGCAAACAGGGACACTTCGGAGTCTATTCCTTCCGTCATGTCGTTCACATATACCAGAAACAGCACTGGTCCCAGGACTGTGGAACCCCACTCGTCACAGGCGTCCACTCTGACACCTCTTCTCGTACCATGACTCGCTGATGTCTTCCCCACAGGTATTCTCTGATTCATTGTAGTGCCTTACCTATTATCCCTGCCTGGTCCTCCAGCTTATGCACTAATCTCTTGTGTGGAACTGTGTCAAAAGCCTTCTTACAGTCAAAGAATATGCAATCTACCCACCTCTCTCTTTTTTGTCTTACTGCTGTCACCCTGCCATAAAACTTCAGTAGGTTAGTGACGCAGGATTTCCCGTCCCTGAAAAAGTGCTGGATGTCGTTGACCAGCTCATACCTTTCTAGGTGCTCCACCACTCTTCTGATAATCTCCGTGACCTTGAATACTATACATGTCAGTGACACTGGTCTGTAGTTTAATGCTTCATGTCTGTCTCCTTTTTTTTTAAAAATTGGGACTACATTTGCTGTCTTCCATTCCTCAGGTAGTCGGCCTGTTTCGATAGATGTGTTGAAGATTGTTGTTAGTGCCACACTTAGTGCCTCTGCTCCTTCTCTCAGAACCCATGGAGAAATGTTATCCGGCCCCATCGCCTTTGAGGTATCTACCTCTTCTGTCTCCTCTGTGAACACTTCTTTGAATTTCATGTTAAGTTCCTCACATACTTCTCGGTCGTTTCTTGTGATCTCCCCTCCTTTCTTCCTCAGCCTGATTACCTGGTCCTTGACTGTTGTTTTCCTCCTGAACAAGTTTCTCTGCTATGTTATTTTCGTACTGTTGATGGGCCTCCCTTCTTACCTGTGCATATTCAAATCTGGCTCTATGACTGCTCTCCTTATTCTCCTGGGTCCTTTGCCTTCTATACTTCTTCCATTCTCTAGCACACTTCGTTTTGGCTTCTCCACACCTTTGAGTGAACCAAAGGCTCATCCTGTCCTTCTCGTTATTTCTGTTACCCTTGGGTACAAACCTCTCCTCAGCTTCCTTTCATATTGTTGTCACATATTCCATCATCTCATTTGCTGACTTCCCTGCCAGTGCTCTGTCCCACTGAACCTCGTGCACTGGGTGTGTGTGTGTGCGTGTGTACTCCCATATATGAATTCACCTGTATGTGGTTGCAAAGGTCGAGTCACAGCTCCTCTGTGTATATGTGTGTGTGTGTATTTCTTCATAAGAACAACCACTGTGAAATCCCAAGGTCTTTCGTGACTTCTCACATTATGAAGGAAGTCATGAAACCGCTTGGAATATCACTATTTTTTTCACAGTGGTTGTTCTGCATATATATATGTTGGAGGACAGATGGGTTAGTGAGAGTATAGACAATGGGGTAGAAGAGGTATGGGGTAAGTTTAAGAATATAGTGTTAGAGTGTTCAGCGGAAGTTTGTGGTTATAGGAAAGTGGGTGCGGGAGGGAAGAAGAGCGATTGGTGGAATGATGATGTAAAGAGAGTAGTAAGAGAGAAAAAGTTAGCATATGAAAGGTTTTTACAAAGTTGAAGTGATGCAAGGAGGGAGGATTATATGGAGAGAAAAAGAGGTTAAGAGAGTGGTGAAGCAATGTAAAAAGAGAGCAAATGAGATGGTGAGTGAGATGTTATCAACAAATTTTGTTGGAAATAAGAATAAGTTTTGGAGTGAGATTAATAAGTTGAGAAAGCCTAGGGAACGAATGGATTTGTTAGTTAAAAATAGCAGAGGAGAGTTATTAAATGGAGAGTTAGAGGTATTGGGAAGATAGAAGGAATATTTTGAGGAATTGTTAAATGTTGATGAAGATAGGGAAGCTGTGATTTCGTGTATAGGGCAAGGAGGAATAACATCTTATAGGAGTGAGGAAGAACCAGTTGTGAGTGTGGTTAAAGTTCGTGAGGCAGTGGGTAGAATGAAAGAGGGTAAAGCAGCTGGGATTGATGGGATAAAGATAGAACTGTTAAAGGCAGGTGGGGATATAGTTTTAGAGTGGTTTGTATTTTTATTTAATAAATGTATGGAAGAGGGTAAGGTACCTAGGGATTGACAGAGAGCGTGCATAATTCCTTTGTATAAAGGCAAAGGGGACAAAAATGAATGTGTAAAAATTATAGTGGAATAAGTCTGTTGAGTATACCTGGTAAAGTGTATGGTAGAATTATTATTGAAAGAATTAGGAGTAAGATGGAGAGCAGGATAGTGGATGAACAAGGAGGCTTTAGGAAGGGTAGGGGGTGTGTAGACCAAGTGTTTATAGTGAAACATATAGGTGAACAACATTTAGATAAGGGTAAAGAGGTGTTTGTGGCATTTATGGATTTGGAAAAGGCATATGATAGGGTGGATAGGGGGGCAATGTGGCAGATGATGCAAATGTATGGAATAGGAGGTAGGTTATTGAAAGCAGTGAAGAGTTTTTACGAGGATAGTGAGGCTCAGGTTAGAGTGTGTAGGCGAGAGGGAGATTATTTCCCAGTAAAAGTAGGCCTTAGACAAGGATGTGTGATGTCACCGTGGTTGTTTAATATATTTATAGATGGAGTTGTAAGAGAAGTGAATGCTCGGGTGTTGGCAAGAGGTGTGGGGTTAAAAGATAAAGAATCTAACAGAAAGTGGGAGTTGTCACAGTTGCTCTTTGCTGATGACACTGTGCTTTTGGGAGATTCTGAAGTTGCAGAGGTTGGTGGAAGCCTTACCTCAATTGTAGGCAGATTACTAGAGTCAATTATAGCTGATATTATTAGAAGCCATCTAGATAACCATAATTTGATTAATGATACTCAGCATGGATTCACGAGGGGCCGTTCCTGCCTATCTAATTTATTAACCTTCTTCAGTAAAGCTTTTGAGGCTGTTGATCACGATAAAGAATTCGATATTGTTTACTTAGACTTTAGTAAGGCTTTTGATAGAGTACCGCACCAGAGACTGTTAAAGAAAGTGGCAGCTCATGGCATTGGGGGAAAAGTGCTGTCATGGATCGAGTCATGGCTCACCAATAGAACATAAGAACATAAGAAAGGAGGAACACTGCAGCAGGCCTGTTGGCCCATACTAGGCAGGTCCTTCACATTCCATCCCACCAACAGAACACTTGTTCAACCCAACTTTCAATGCTACCCAAGAAATAAGATTTGATAATTTTATTTACTCATGTGCAATTCCCACTCAAATCCAACCCCTCTCACTCATGAATTTATCCAACCTAAATTTAAAACTACCCAAGGTCCTAGCTTCAATAACCCTACTAGGCAGACTGTTCCACTCATCAACTACCCTATTTCCAAACCAATACTTTCCTATATCCTTTCTAAATCTAAACTTATCTAACTTGAATCCATTATTGCGGGTTCTCTCTGAGAGATACCTCAAGACCTTATTTATATCCCCTTGTTAATACCCATTTTCCACTTGTATACCTCGATCATGTCTCCCTCATTCTACGTCTTACAAGTGAATGTAATTTAAGGGTCTTCAATCTTTCTTCGTAAGTAAGATTTCTAATGCTATGTATTAATTTAGTCATTCTACGCTGAATGTTTTCTAACAAATTTATGTCCATTCTGTAATATGGAGACCATAACTGAGCTGCGTAATCTAGGTGAGGCCTTACTAATGATGTATAAAGCTGTAATATAACCTCTGGACTTCTGTTGCTAACACTTCTTGATATAAATCCCAGTAATCTATTTGCCTTATTACGTACGCTTAGGCATTGCTGTCTTGGTTTAAGGTTGCTGCTTACCATCACCCCAAGTCCTTCTCGCAATCTGTATGGCTAAGTTCTACGTTATTTAACTTATAAGTGCTTGGGTTATGGACACTCCCGAGCTTTAGAACTTTGCATTTATCTACATTGAACTGCATCTGCCATTTTTCTGACCAGGAATTGAGTTTGTCTAAATCCTCCTGTAGTTCACTGACATCTACGTCTGAATCGATTATCCTACCTATCTTCGTGTCATCAGCGAATTTGCTCATATCACTAGAAA
>WNWK01058473.1:0-10445 GCA_009830355.1 Cherax destructor | reverse complement strand
AGATCGCTTGTTCTATCTAGGCGGAATATTGCGCACACTAACGCCCTTTTTAAAGGCGGGGAAATTGCTGCCCTTTGAAAGGGCAGAGAACCTTCACCGCACGCAAAATGCAAAAAAACCACCCGACTATTTGGAACGTTTAAAGTTCCTAAACCTGTACTTAGAACGCAGGCGGGAGAGAACATTATTATATACACGGAAAATTTCTCGAGGGCTTAGACCAAACTGCAACAAAAAAATCATGCAAAAGCAAAGACTCGGCAGGGATGTAACATCCCCAGTGAAGAGCAGGGGTGCCACTAGCACGTTGGGGACAACACAAAAATGGGGGGCCCAAGTTTGTTCAACCCCCTCCCAGATACATCGGGGGATTCCCAAAAAGCCCCGGGTTTTTTTCAAGAGGCATGGACAGGCACCCAAGTCGAAGGATCGCCGGGGTGGTTCGTACGGGGGACTGCGGCGGCCAGCAGGGGGTTGATCAGGTTGTCCAACCAGGAGGCCTGGTCACAGCCCGGGGCCGGGCGTTGACCCCGGAAATTTCTTCCGGGGAACCCAGGAGACTATCAGTGGCATGCAGAGGTCGGGTGATGCCCGCGGCCAACTCCTTAGGCCCCAAATCACTACCTTATTTTCTCAAATTTGGGATCCCCTTTCCCCCCAATTGATCCCGGGGGCCACCCCCCCCTTTGGCCCCCCCCCTCTGCACCCACTGCTAAGGATCTCAAACGTTACTCATCAAAACAACCCAACCCTAATAAGGAGGTCAAATAAAACTGTATTAGAAAACAGATTACATGACAAAAAAGGGTAAAAAAAAGACCGGGGAAAATCTTATCTGAAATTCTGGATCTAAAAAGATGTCACAAAACAGAATGATCAACCTAACGAAACCAGAAGAACCCTTCCAGCCAACTGATATCCAACAAACTTAATGTTTTCTTTTTGACCGAAAAAAATTTAAAAGGCAAAATCCCAAATAAAACACAACCAAAATACTACCTCACTGTTAACTACCCAAAACTCTTTTTTTACCCCAACAAACCCTACTGAAATCTCACTCATCATCAAAACACTAAAGAACAAGACAGGAGACCTAAATAACTTACCACCACTCATGTAAAAAAAAAAGATTCTAAGTATTGTCACCAATTATTGCAATTTCTTTAACAAATCCATTGAATCTTCTACCTTCCCATCCATACACAAGACAGAAGGGTCCCCCGATCCTCAAAGGAGTGATCCAACTGAATTAAACAACTATAGCCTATATCGAACTTGCCCCTACTACATATCTAAAATCTTTGAAAATTAATTCACAAACAAGTCTACTCCTACTTAGTATCCCACAAAATACCAACCCCCCCTCAGTTTGGATTCAGACCAGAAAAGTACTAATGATGCAATTATACATATAAGTGGTCCTTGACTATCGGTCATAATCCGTTCCAGGAGCTAGACTTAAACAATTACTCAAAACTCGAACCCTTTTATTTCCATAAGAAATAATGTAAATACAATTAATCCTTCCACCAAAAATATTCACAAAAATTAATTTTTTAAAGAATAAAACGTACAGTGGACCCAGTAACGTAAAACTTTATTCCAGAAGCCTGCTAAATGCCATTACCAAACGAATTTACTCCCCAAGGAATAATGTCACGAGGTTAGTCTATTTCAGACCCCCAAAATAAACTTCCACAAGCACTTACAATATTATAACTTACATAATTGTATGATTTTCGAGGATTCGTTACTCAGGGTCCACTGTACAGTGGTCCCTCCGTTTTGTGCTTAATCCGTCCTGAGGGATGCACTAAAACTGAAACCCCACGAAAACTGGAAACCATTTTCCCATAAGAAATAATGGAAATTAATAACCGCTCCAGAAACCCAGAAGTTTGGAAAAAACAATTTTGGGGCCTTAAAGATAGATTTACATGCACAAATGAATGAACTGAATGTTGCACTTACCTTTATTGAAGACTGATGTTGCTGGAGAAGAGAGGGAGGATGGGAGAGGAAGAGACCTAATTTTGGAAGGGAACCCTCCATAAGGAATTTAGGTACCAAGTCCTTATCTGGGGTCACCCGCATGCCACCCCCTCCGCCGGCTACACCCCCTGCATACACTCACGCATGCATGCTACACTCACTGCATGCATGCTACACTTCCTGCATACATGCACACTCCCTGCATACAGCTACACTCTGCATGCATGCTACACCCCTGCATAATGCACACCCCCTGCATAATGCTACACTCCCTGCATACATGCTACACTCCCTGCACACATGCTACACTCCCTGCACACATGTTACACTCCCTGCACACATGCTACACTCCCTGCATACATGCTACACTCCCGAAACATGTTACACTCCCTGCACATATGCTACACTCCCTGCATACATGCTACACCCCCTGCATACATGCTACACTCCCTGCATACATGCTACACCCTGCATGCATGCTACACTCACTGCATGCATGCTACACTCACTGCATGCATGCTACACTCCTGCATGCATGCTTCACTCCCTGCACATGCTACACTCCCTGCATACATGCTACCCCCTGCATGCATGCTACACTCCCTGCATGCATGCTAACTCCCTGCATGCATGCTACATCCTGCATGCATGCTAACTCCCTGAGCATGCTACACTCCTGCATGCATGCTACACTCTTAACCCTTTGGGTCGGTGCCGTACTAGTACGTTTCGAGCAAGGGTTGGTGCCGTGCTAGTACGCCCAAATTCTAGCGGCCTCAATTTAAGCAGAAAACGTCTGGTAAGCATACATATAAAAGAATGGGTCTGTGTGGCTGCGCAGTATAAAAAAATCCTGCAGTACACACTGCATAATGAGAGAAAACCTGACCGTTTTTCGATTAAAACAGCGACTTTGCAACCGATTTTCGTATGGTATTTATTGATGTATTTCATTTTCTTGGTCTCATTTGATAGAATGGAAGATATATTACAGAAATAGAGATGATTTTGATTGGTTTGACAATGACAAGTAAAATACTGAAATTGAGCTCAAAGTAGCAAAATGTTCGATTTTGACGATGTTCAAGAGTAAACAAATCACACCATGCGTCCAATACACATCAACTGGCAAGTCTTATATTCATGCACAAGTGCTCTGATATTTTTTATACCATTTTACAATAATGCAGTTGTATACATAACAGTAAATCTTCTATTTTTGTGAGAATAAAATTCAAAATGGAAAGCAAAAGTAATGGAACAAGGGCCTGGAGGGCGTGGCTAATGAACAGAGAACATGTTATTTTAGTGCCAGGAATGTCTGCCTTGTTTACTCTGTATTTTGAAATTGGCATCGTTTGAAATTTGTGTGAAATTGGAAAATTGCCATTTTCTGACCACTATTTTGGTAGATGAAATTGGTAAATAGGCAGTTTCTTCACTCATTCGATAGAAGAAATGGAGTTCTAGCGAAATAGCTATAATTTTAGGAGACTGAAACATTGGAATTTGCTAAAATAGGGCTCAAGGGGTGAAATTGCCGATGCGTCAGTGTATAGATACTGATAACTTCGAAAGCATAATTTCGTTAGTTTTCGATCAAATTTCATAATTTTGGTGGCGTTATGATCGGAAAAGATTCCTATCATTTCATAAGAAAAATTAATTTTTTTTTTTTCCAAAACATTTTCGACCCGGAACACTTTCCTGAGAAGGCCTCTCGACCCCCAAAGAGTTAAATTCCATCGTGTTTCTCACTTTCTTTACCTAAGGACTGGCACTAGGAGCTTTCTTGGGCCCATGGTAGCTTATTTAGTAGTCACACACAATAATCAAGGGCCAAAACAATGAATTGTTAATAAATGTTTTATATGAACACCTGGGATGATGTTCACTCAAGCATAAACAATGCTACACTGCGTGACAATGTGCGTGGGTGGCGGCTCTAGTGGGCTTTGTATGTGTGGGGCACTGGTGGACAGGTTCCGTACCAAGCACGAAAACGGAGGTAATACACGAAACGGAGGTAAAATTTCGAAAAACTGCACAAAACTGAAACACACGAAAACAGAGATACACGAAACGGAGGGACCACTGTACTATAGTTTTACATACACAAAAAAATTATAAACTAATACAGTGGACCCCTTTGATGGTCTCCAAACTCGCCCTTTTATGTAAGTTTATTTTTAATTGCTTTTGTAAGTGTATTTTTGGGGTCTAAAAGGACTAGTCTATTTTACATTATTCTTATGGGGATAAATTTGTTTGGTAATGGCACTTGAACAGCATTCTCGAACGAAAATATTGTAAACCGTTGGTCCACTGTACTGTAAATTCAAACCCCAACAAGTGTTTAATGTGATGAAACAGGCCTGTTTTGGAAGAAAATGCCAAACAGGACCTTCATTATTAAGGAGAAAAAGGCACCCAGGACACAAGCCTATGAAAGACAGGCTAACTCTCATGTTGTGTGGTAACGCGAGTGGGATTTTAAAGTGAAGCCTTTACTGGTGTATCACGCAGAAAATCCCAGAGCCTTCAAGAAACACAATGTTAACAGGAATAATTTGTGTGTGTATTGGAAGGCTAACACTAATGCATGGGTCACTAAGGACTTTTCGTGGAATGGTTCACTGAGTGTTTGGCCCTAGTGTGAAGAAATACCTCCTGGAAAAGAAATTGCCACTCAAGTGCCTCCTGGTACTGGACAATGCTCCTGCTCATCCTCACAACTTGGAAGACTATTTGTCTGATGAGTTCAATTTCATCACAGTGAAGTTCTTGCCTCCTAACACCACTCCTCTCATCCAGCCCATGGACCAGCAGGTTATTGCAAACTTCAAGAAACTGTACACCAAAGCAATGTTTCAAAGGTGCTTTGACGTAACCTCAGCCTCTGCATTGACCCTAAGAAAGTTCTGGAAAGATCATTTTAATATCGTGCATTGCATAGGCCTTATAGGTAAGGCTTGGGAGGGAGTGACTTCCAGGACTTTGAACTCTGCTTGGAGACCACTGTGGCCGGATTGTGTTGAAAAGAGGGATTTTGAAGGATTTGAGGCTGGCCCGGACCCTGACGACCCTGTGCCTGTTGTGGAAGATATTGTGGCATTGGGGAACAGCCTGGGGTTGGAGTTGAGTGTTGAGGATGTGGAAGAGTTGGTGGAGGAGCACAGGGTAGACCTAACCACTGAAGAGCTGAGAGAGCTTCATCAGGAACAGCAACAGACGACATTTAAGGAAATTGATTCAGAGGAGGAGGCTGGACAGGTTGAGGTAGTAACTTCTTCAGAGATTAAGGAAATTTGTTCCAAATGTGCTGATGTGCAGACATTTGTTGAAAAACACCACCCTGAGCAAGCTGAAGCAAACCATATCTGCAACATGTTCAGTGACAGAATCTTGCCCCACTTCAGAAAAATGTTGAAGAGTCGCCAGAAACAGAGGACTCTGGACAGTTATTTATCGAGGCAAGGATCCAGTGACTCTCAAGCTGGTCCTAGTGGCATTAAAAGAAAAAGAAGGGAAGTAACCCCAGATAAGGACTTGTTACCTGAAGTCTTTATGGAGGGGGATTCCCCTTCCAAACACTAACATCCTCCCCCTGTCCTCCTCCCTATCTTCCAGATGCCTGCAACTCTCTTCAATAAAGGTAAGTAAATGTTATTTATTAATCTGTTTTTTATTATTTAGTACAGTCATACCTCAGTTAACGATATTAATCCGTCAGAGAGGGCATATCTTTAACCGAAACAATCGTTAACCGAATCAATTTTCCCCATAAGAAATAATGGAAATAAAATTAATCCGTCCAAGACTTTCAAAAGTAGTTAAATAAAATATTTTTTAGAACTTTTTGACATTAAATAATACAATATTTAATGAACAATAAATAAATGCACATGTAAATACAGTGGTACCTCGGAAATAGACAACTTCCCAGATACTGACTTATGTATTAATAATTTTCTTAAAAAGACCCAATACCTCTATTATAAGCACTGCCCTAAAAAAACTAAACAAATCACAACTAAAAGATTAAATAGTCCCTGGTAACCCCAGCATACTCAAGTATGCTATTCAAGTCAATGTAATGTATGAATGAACGAATGAATGAATGTAAAACCTGTTATGAATAATACTTACTTAGCTAATTATTCCCACAACACTTACATTATAATGACCACGTAAACTAACTGCAATGCAATTAATTGTTTTAAATTGTTATCTCACTCAATTAGTTGCATTGCTGCAATAAATTGCTACAATTAATTGATATGTTCAACTTATATTCAAACTTTATAACTTAGATATGCAACTTTACTTATTTTATAAATTATCAACCATAACTTTTATTATTTCATATTATTATTGCTTTAATTTGTTTAATCTGATTTAATTAATTTTATAATGAAGACAAAAGTACAAAACTATGTTCAAATTTCATAACTTAAATACTCACCTTTACTCATTGTATACTATCTACAAAAATTCTTACAATTTAATTTTAAGTTAATTTTAAGTCTGCCCAAAATGCCCTGCATACTAGGGGCTTTTGGCATGTACACCTCATGTAATCTCAATAACCAAATGTAATTCTTTGTATCATGTCCAAATAAAAATATTATATTATTATTATTATTATTATTATAATGCTGTTCAAGTGCCATTACCAAACGAATTTAACCCCATAAGGAATAATGTAAAATAGACTAGTCCTTTTACACCCCAAAAAATATACTTACAAAAGCATTTAAAAAAATAAACTTACATAAAAGGGCGATTTTGGGGACCATCGTAACTCGAGGTACCACTGTACAGTGGACCCCGAGTTTCGTAAAACTTCACTCCTGAAGTCTGCTCAAGTGCCATTACCGAACGAATTTACTCCTTAAGGAAAAATTTCCCGTAGGTTAGTCTATTTCAGACCCCCAAAAATACACTTCCACAAGAACTTACAAAATTATACTTACATAATTGCACGATTTCCGGGGTATTCGTTAACCGAGGGTCCACTGTATTGTACAATAACATGTCACTTACATTTATTGAAGAGTTGTTGATGTGTGGAGGACGGGAGGAGGGAAGAAGGTGGAGTAGTATGCTAGTGTTTGGAAGGGAAATCCCCTTCCATTAACACTGCAGGTACCAAGTTCTTTTCTGGGGTTACTTCCCTTTTTCTTTGAATGCCACTAGGACCAGCTCGAGAGTCACTGGACCTCTTTCTAACAATAAATCTGTCCAGGGAGCTCTGTGTCTGGCGATTCTTTAACCCTTAAACTGTCCAAACGTAGATATACGTTCACGTGCGTAGCTGACCAAATATTTTTAGAAAAAAATAAATTGTTCTTTTTCTTTAAAATGAAGAGTGCATTTTGTTTGTCATTCCCACATGTTGTAATACTGCACACAATGAGTGCACAGACCCATTCTCTAATCTCTAGGCAACTCAGGCTTATCGTGGCAAGGTTAAAAGCATTTGAAAAAAAACGTAGATCTACGTTCGGGGCAGTACGCACGCGAACATATATCTACGTTTGGACAGTTTAAGGGTTAACACATCCCTGAAATGACACACCACTGTGTCATTCTACAGGTTGCCAGCACGGCCTGCAACAGCATGGTTAGGGTGATATTCATCCATAAAGCCTTGCACATCAGTCCATTGGGCACAGATCTCCTAATCCTTGAAGAAGGCACCTTCTTCCATCTCGGTTCCACCTCCTCCTCCTCTGAACCATTGTCCTGACCTCTGGTCTCTTGTTGCAGTTGCTGTTGAAGCTCTTGCAGATCTTCAGTGGTTAGCTCTTCCTTGTGCTCCTCCACCAACTGTTCCACATCCTCACCACTCACCTCTAACCCCATAGACTTGCCCAATTCCACAATTTCTTCCACAACAGGCTCAGGCTCATGCTCAGGGTTCTGAGGCTCAGCCCCAAAACCTTCAAAATCCCTCTCTAGGACAAAGTCTGGCCACAATTTTCTCAGGCAGAGTTCAAAGTCCTGGTAGTCACTCCTCCCAAGCCTTACCTATAAGGTTTACACAATGCAGCATATGGAAATGGTTTTCCAAAAGTCTCTTAGGGTTATATTCATGTCTGTGGTCACATCAAAGCACTTTTGAAACATAGCTTTGGTGTAGAGTTTTTTAAAGTTTGAAATGACCTGCTGGTCCATGGGCTGGAGGAGAGGAGTGGTATTAGGGGGCAAGAACTTCACTTTGATGAATTTAAACTCCTCCACAATTTTCTCTACCAAGTTTGGAGGATGACAAGGAGCAATGTCCATTATCAGGAGGCAGTTAAGTGGCAAATTATTGTCCAATAGATATTTCTTCACACTGGGGCCAAACACGCCATTGAACCACTCTAAGAAAATGTCCTTTGTGACCCATGCCTTTTTGTTAGACTTCCACATCACACACAAGTTAGACTTGGTGACACCGCATCTGCCAAACACTCGGGGATTTTCAAAAAGATACACCAGTAAAGGCTTCACTTTGCAATCACCACTGGCATTAGCACAAAGCATCAAAGTTAGCCTGTCTTTCATAGGCTTATGTCCTGGCTGTGCCTTTTCCTCCTGAGTAATGAAGGTCCTGTTGTGCATTTTCTTCCAAAACAGGCCTGTTTCATCACAATTAAACACTTGTTGGGGGAGGAATTGTTCAGCCTCTATGTACTCCTGGAATTCAGGCACATATTTTTCAGCCGCACTTTTGTCAGAACTGGCTGTCTCACCATGCCTCACAACACTATGTATGCCACTTCGATTCTTAAATTTGTGAAACCAGCCTCTGCTGGCTTTAAATTCGCTCACTTCATCACTCGTTGCAGGCATTTTCTTAACGAGATCATCATGCAACTGCCTTGCTTTTTCACATATTATTGCCTCCGAAACACTATCTGCTGCTAACTCTTTCTTGTTGATTCACACCAACAACAACCTTTCCACATCTTCCAGCACTTGTGATCTCTGTTTTGTGATCACAGATAAACCTTACGCAACAACAGCTTCCTTGATTTTACGTGTATTTTCCTTGGTCACAATGGTAGCGATGGTAGAATAGGCTTTACCATACAGCCTGGCCAGCTCAGTGATACGCACTCCACTTTCATATTTTTTTATTATCTCCTTCAGTTCTATCGTATTTCTGTTCCTCTTTGCCACAGGCTTACCACTAGGAGCTTTCCTTGGACCCATGGTATTTAGCAAGCTAATGGAATAATGACAATAAGTGGACCGAAGCAACCAGAATCGAAAGACAGTGGTACGGTAAGGTCCAAACTCACCTTATGTAGTATTTTAAATGCTTGTAAGTGTAATTGGGCTAAGGACTAGTCTATTTTACAACTTTTCTGAGATAATTCGTAATGGCACTTGAACACATCGAATGAAAAATATCGTAAACGGTACACTGTATAGTATAATATTGTAAGTGCTTGTGGAAATGTATTTTTGGGGTTTGAAATAGACTAACCTACGGGACATTTTTCCTTAAGGGAGTAAATTCGTTCGGTAATGGCGCTTGAGCAGACTTCAGGAGTGAAGTTTTTACGAAATTCGGGGGTCCACTGTATAGTGGTATGAATGCGTGGGTGGAGTGGGTGGTGTTCGCTCTCGCTTGTAAACAATAGCACACTGACGCTCCCTGGAGTGCGCGCTCAGCTGGGCGCCACATGGACACATCCGGTACGAATGTCGTTAACCAAAGCAAACATCGTTAACCGCGATCATTTTTTTTACTTCAAAAATATCGTTAACCGAAATTATCGTTATCTCACATCATCGTTAACCGAGGTATGACTGTATTATGTAGTAGTATTTATAGTGTTAATAATGTTGTTTTGTGTATGTAGAACTATTATTTAAATGTATTTTTTGTGAATATTTTTGGGTGGAACGGATTAATTGCATTTACATTATTTCTTATGGGAAATAAGGTTTCGAATTATGAGCAATTCGTATTAAGGCCTAGCTCCTGGAACGTATAAAGATCGTTAGTCGAGGGACCACTGTACAGTGGACCCTCGGTTAACGAATACCCCGGAAATCGTGCAATTATGTAAGTATAATTTTGTAAGTTCTTGTGGAAGTGTAGTTTTGGGGGTCTGAAATAGACTAACCTACATGACATTATTTCTTAAGGATGTAAATTCGTTCGGTAATGGCACTTGAGCAGGCTTCTGCAATGAATTTTTTTCGTTAACCGAGGGTCCACTGTATATGTATTACAGAAAACAATACAAAAGTAAAATACTACACATACGAGTTAAGCTTACAGAAAAATACATTAAATTCACCATCTAACATCGTTACGAAGTGGGAGGAGCTAAATGAGAGAGGGAGAGGCGAGCAGCAGCATTCGGTATCTGGTGAGTCATCATGGGTATTGGATGCTAGCCGTGGCGCTAAAAAATGTTGTGTAATTATGGTAATACAGTGGTACC
>WNWK01058472.1:0-10445 GCA_009830355.1 Cherax destructor | reverse complement strand
TAATAATAATAATTGGAGAAGCCAGGTATAGATACTAAAAAATCCGGGACAAAGGAATTACTGTACAATTGCTATGGATTCCGTCACACATTGGATTACTCCTTCATGATAAAGTTGATATGTTAGCCAAGAAGAGCACCCATAAGGAGAATGTAGAATATATCTTTGGTATATCTGTGTCTAGCATTAGGAATAATATTAGAGAGAAATAAATAATGAAAATGATAGCTATAGGAATGCAGTTAGAAGCCTGAGTAGATCTATAACCCACTATGATACTATGGAGATAAGATGATGAATCAATGTAGCTGATGATGATGCATTAGGGCATACTGTTGAGATCACAGATGCAAATGAATTGATGTAGTTAGGCATTGGTACATGTCTTGAACAATATGTGCTGAGGAATATATAGAATATATGGAATGTATATGAGGATATGATCAAACTAGAAGTATGTGATGGAATGGTCACTGTCTTGAACAATATGTTGAGAATGAATATAGAATGTATTGAGGATAGAGATGACAGTATAACCTATGTGACATGTCAAGATATCTTATTGGTGAAGGTAGGATACCACTTATACTAAGCAAATTTCCTAAATTTGCTTGTAACAGATAAGTGAACTGTAGATATAAATCCAAATTAATTTCCATGAACGTGCCTATCTGTGCTCATAATAATGCGAGCACAGATGGGCATGGTTGTGGAGCAACTTACAATGTGAACAGACTGATTGATGTTGTAGTGGCCAGGCTTAGGCTTGGCTACAGGTACTTCTGGCAGTTTGGGAGACACAGATGATGATCAAACTAGATGCAAATTATGTGATCAGGCATATGGTCACTGTCTTGAACACTATGTGCTTAACTGTCCAGTTATTGAGGAATATAGAGATAGACAGTATAATAACCTATGTGACATGTCAAGATATATTATTCATGAAATAAGATACCAATTGTACTAAGCAAATTTCCTAAATTTGCTTGTAACAGATAATTGAAATATAGATATAAACCCAAATGTACAATTGTTAACCCCTTTGGGGCCTAGTGCCTAGGCCTTTTGTGTATCCATATGCACTTGCGCTACCGTCCACAGGATGTATATGGGGTGCACAATAAACTAGCCACTTCGGTGGCAAAATCTAAAATCTAATCTGAGGACACTGCCAATCTCCAAGTGGACATTAACCAAGTCTTTATATGGGCCTCAGAAAACAAAATGAAGTTCAATGAGGACAAACTTCAATTACTCCGCTATGGAAAACTTGAGGAAATAAAAACTCGATCAGTGTATAAAGAAAATTCCAACCACACAATAGAGCAAAAAATAATGTGAAGGATCCGGGAGTGATAATGTTAAGAGAATCTCACTTTTAAAGATTACAACAATATCCCTACCACATCTGCTAGAAAAATGACAGGATGAATAATGAGAACCTTCAAAACTAGGGATACCACTACCTGGAGGGCAGGTAGCTAATGATTCTTTTCAAATTGCTTATTCTCTCTAGGCTGAAGTAGTGCTGTACACTAATGGCACCTTTCAAGGCAGGTGAAATTACAGACCTGGAGAATATACAGAGAACTTTCACTGCACATAAAGGCATAACTGGAGAGAGTTCCAGGGGTCAACGCCCCTGCGGCCCGGTCTGTGACCAGGCCTCATGTTGGGGACAAGTCACTACCGTCAAACTACCGCCCAATAAGCCTGACCTCAATTGTAGGCAAATTACTAGAGTCAATTATAGCTGATATTATTAGAAGCCATCTAGATAACCATAATTTGATTAATGATACCCAGCATGGATTCACGAGGGGCCGTTCCTGCCTATCTAATTTATTAACCTTCTTCAGTAAAGCTTTTGAGGCTGTTGATCACGATAAAGAATTCGATATTGTTTATTTAGACTTTAGTAAGGCTTTTGATAGAGTACCGCACCAGAGACTGTTAAAGAAAGTGGCAGCTCATGGCATTGGGGGAAAAGTGCTGTCATGGATCGAGTCATGGCTCACCAATAGGAAGCAGAGAGTGTGCATAAATGGGGTTAAATCCGAATGGGGACTTGTAACAAGTGGTGTTCCACAGGGATCAGTCTTAGGCCCATTGTTATTTATAATATATATCAATGACCTTGATGAGGGAATTACTAGTGATATGAGCAAATTCGCCGACGACACGAAGATAGGTAGGATAATTGATTCAAACATAGATGTCATAGAACTTCAGGAAGATTTAAACAAACTTAATTCGTGGTCAGAAAAGTGGCAGATGCAGTTCAATGTAGATAAATGCAAGGTTCTGAAGCTCGGGAGTGTCCATAACCCAAGCACTTATAAGTTAAATAACGTAGAACTTAGCCATACAGATTGCGAGAAGGACTTGGGGGTGATGGTAAGCAGCAACCTTAAACCAAGACAGCAATGCCTAAGCGTACGTAATAAGGCAAATAGATTACTGGGATTTATATCAAGAAGTGTTAGCAACAGAAGTCCAGAGGTTATATTACAGCTTTATACATCATTAGTAAGGCCTCACCTAGATTACGCAGCTCAGTTCTGGTCTCCATATTACAGAATGGACATAAATTCGTTAGAAAACATTCAGCGTAGAATGACTAAATTAATACATAGCATTAGAAATCTTCCTTACGAAGAAAGATTGAAGACCCTAAAATTACATTCACTTGTAAGACGTAGAATGAGGGAGACATGATCGAGGTATACAAGTGGAAAATGGGTATAAACAAAGGGGATATAAATAAGGTCTTGAGGATATCTCTCCAAGAGAGAACCCGCAATAATGGATTCAAGTTAGATAAGTTTAGATTTAGAAAGGATATAGGAAAGTATTGGTTTGGAAATAGGGTAGTTGATGAGTGGAACAGTCTGCCTAGTAGGGTTATTGAAGCTAGGACCTTGGGTAGTTTCAAATTTAGGTTGGATAAATTCATGAGTGAGAGGGGTTGGATTTGAGTGGGACTCGCGCATGAGTGGGTAGAATTGTCAAAGATTATTTCTTGGGTAGCATTGAAAATTGGGTTGAGCAAATATTCTGTTAGTGGGACGGATTGTGAAGGACCTGCCTAGTATGGGCCAACAGGCCTGCTGCAGTGTTCCTCCTTTCTTATGTTCTTATGTTCTTATGGATCAGAGCCTGATCAACCAGGCTGTTACTGCTGGCCACACGCAGTCCAACGTACGAACCACAGCCTGGCTGGTCAGGTACCAACTTTAGGTGTCTGTCCAGTGCCTGCTTGAAGACAATCAGGGGTTGGTTGGTAATCCCCCTGATGTATGCTGGGAGGCAGTTGAACAGTCTTGGGCCCCTGACACTTATTGTGTTGTCTCTCAACGTGCTAGTGGCACCCCTGCCTGCCGAGTTTTTTTGCTTTCGTAGGGAGTGACTCTCGTGTGCAAGTTTGGTACTAATCCCTCGAGAATTTTCCAAGTGTATATAATAATGTATCTCTCCCTCCTGCGTTCTAGGGAGTACAGGTTTAGGAACTTCAAGCGTTCCCAGTAATTGAGGTGGTTTATCGCAGTTATGCGTGCTGTGAAGGTTCTCTGCACGATGTAGTCAGTCCATCAATCTTGAAAAGATTGATGGACTGACTACATCGACTCAAGGTTAAGGGACTGATTACCTCAAACTCCTGTTCTCCACGATTCTCCTTTGTATGGACTGATGAAGCCACTGTGGCGAAACGTTTCCTCAATAAAGATACCCAAGTGTTGCATGTGTCTAATTTATCAACTTGTCGGTTCTCTGAACCATTCATTTACATACAGAATATATGTAGGTGAAACAGCAAAGAACCTCGAAACACGTCTCAATGAACATATTAACGCATGCAAGAGCGATAACTTGAACAACACCTGTGTACAACACCGGAATTCCACCAATCACCATGAAATTCAACGACGCCCAACTAATGATCAGAAAACTTAATTTCCGCATATGTAAATGCCTTGAATCATCATTAATTGCTGTTTCTAACACAATCAAGCAAAATAAAGGCAGCTTCGTCATCTCTGATTAGCAAAAATCCTCCTCAAAACAATAAACCCTGTCATCACATAGTCACTGCTGCTAATTCTACACAAGAACATAACAGAGGAGGAACAGTGAAACAGGCCTTCTCAAATCCAACCACTAACAGAAATATTTGTCTAACCTATTTTTATGCTACCCAAGTAATAGCATTTATAACCTTTTACTCATGACTAATATTACTACTACTACTACTACCACTAGTATTACACCTCACTCTAAGCCTATATACAGTGCTAGTCATGGCATTATGCCGCCCCTCCCCTCCACACGTACCAAAACACAAACCATGAAAGATTATAATATATATATACATATATATATATATATATATATATATATATATATATATATATATATATTATATATATATATATATTATATATATATATACATTATATATATATATATATATATATATATATATATATATATATATATATATATATATATTTATATCCTAGGTAGTAGGTTGGTAGACAGCAGCCGCCCAGGGAGGTACTACCGTCCTGCCAAGTGAGTGTAAAACGAAAGCCTGTATTTGTTTTACATGATGGTAGGATTGCTGGTGTCTTTTTTCTGTCTCATAAACATGCATGATTTCAGGTATGTCTTGTTACTTCTACTTACACTTAGGTCACACTACACATTCATGTACAAGCATATATATATACACACCCCTCTGGGTTTTCTTCTATTTTCTTACTAGTTCTTGTTCTTATTTCCTCTTATCTCCATGGGGAAGTGGAACAGAATTCTTCCTCCGTAAGCCATGCGTGTCGTAAGAGGCGATTAAAATGCCGGGAACAAGGGGCTAGTAACTCCTTCTTCTGTGTATATTACTAATTGTAAAAGGAGAAACTTTCGTTTTTCCTTTTGGGCCACCCCGCCTTGGTGGGAAACGGCCGACGTGTTGAAAGAAGAAGATATATATATATATATATATATATATATATATATAAAAGTGTGTGTATATATATGTTATATATAATATATATAATATAATATATATTTAAGGTCGTGATATAAGACAATTGTAAGATTAGTAAAACTGGAACTAAACCATATACTCTCTACTGCTCCCAACCCTACAATGTATAATGATGACAACTACATAGTATTACAACACATCACTGACTGACTCCATTACAGATGTATATGTTTGCACATTACTGATTTTAAGTCACATAGACATCTACAAGACAGTGGAGTGACTCACTTGTCTTGACATTTACAAGATGTCACTAACACACAGAGACAGTGGAAGGGTACCCTTCCACTGTCTCTGTGTGTTAGTGTGACTTTGTAAATGGTCCATGTCGGGCCGAAGCGTCGTCGTAAGCTCCTCTCTTTTATATGTGCGGGTTGTGTGTGTATTGTTCCAGTCACGGTATTGTGCCTTTTTTGTTATTTACTGAGGTTTTAATAATTGGTGTTGCGTCCTTTGCGCTTAATCACGGACCCCAATGGAAATAAGTCACTCTGTCTGACTTTTTGGGTTATCCTAGGGTCTCTACACATATGCTGCTATGTATGATAATCTATGTAAATGTATTTGTGTATACCTGAATAAACTTACTTACTCAGCCATGTTGGAAGACTCACACAAATTCTTGAGGGTTTGGGGGGAGGTATATTATTCCATGCCTCATGTAGAGCAGCCTCCAGCTGCGGGATGGAACTGATGTCCTTGCCCAGTAAACTTCATTTCACTATTGACCAGAGGTTCTCAATAGGGTTTAGGTCTGGGGAATTGCCTGGCCAGTCATTAAAGAACCTCACTTCACAGTCCTTAAGCCACTGAACTACAGATTTGACGATATGTCATCAGACCATTTCCCAAGGCTAACCTCACTAGATATTGGTAATACTATCCTTCCTGATGGGTTATTCAAACGGAAACGTTTTAATGTATTCATATGTAATTTATAATATAGATTAAGAACTAGTATTAAGTCTGCCCGAAATGCCTAGCATGCCCAGGCATGCTGAAATTTTTAGATTTTGCCACCGAAGTGGCTAGTTTATTGTGCACCCCATATCCATCCTGTGGACGGTAGCGCAAGAGCATATGGATACACAAAAGGCCTAGGCACTAGTGATAAATGGTTTTGAAAACCGATGAGTTGGAGATTGAGACACTTATGCAACATATAAGAATCTTTATTGAGAAAACGTTTCGCCACACAGTGGCTTCATTAGTCCAATACAAAGCAGAAATGTGTAAGGAGAGGAGGAGTTTGAGGTAATCAGTCCCTCGGCCTGGAGTCGATGTGTTCAGTCCATCAATCTTGTAGAAAGTATAGCACAGGGGCGTAGAGGTGGCTTATATACTGTAGTCAGGTGAGGCGAAGCAGGAGGAGGCGGGGTCATAGTGGTACCATCCACTAGTCGAAGTAGGTCTTCGTTCAAAGGTTGGACAAGTATTGAAGAATTTCTTGTATCAACGCCCCTGTGCTGTACTTTCTACAAGATTGATGGACTGAACACATCGACTCCAGGCCGAGGGACTGATTACCTCAAACTCCTCCTCTCCTTACACCTTTCTGCTTTGTATTGGACTGATGAAACCACTGTGTGGCGAAACGTTTCCTTAATAAAGATTCTTATATGTTGCATAAGTGTCTCAATCTCCGCCTAGGAACTAGGCCCAAAAGGGTTAACAATTGTACATATGGATTTATATCTACAGTTCACTTATCTGTTACAAGCAAATTTAGGAAATTTGCTTAGTAGATCTGTTATCTTATTTTCATTAATAAGATATCTTGACATGCCACACAGGTTATACTGTCTGTCTCTGTATTCCTCAATAAGGGGACAATTAAGCACATAGTGTTCAATACAGTGACCATATGCCTGATCACATAACTTGCATTTAGTTTGATCATCATCTGTGTGTCTCCCAAACTGCCAGAAGTACTTGTAGCCAAGCCTAAGCCTGGCCACTACAACATCAGTCAGTCTGTTCACATTGCAAGTTGTTCATGTTATCATAGTGGGTTATAGATCTACTCAGGCTTCTAACTGTATTCCTATAGCAATCATTTTCATTATTTACTTCTCTCCTAATATTATTAATAATGCTAGACACAGATATACCAAAGTTATATTCTACGTTCTCCTTCTGTGTACTCTTCTTGGCTAACATATCAACTTATCATGAAGGAGTAATCCAATGTGTGATGGGATCCATAGCAATTGTACATTAATGCTTTTGTCCCGGATTTTTTAGTATATATACCTGGCTTCTCCAATGAGTATGCTGTTAGTCATTATATGAGTCAAGAGCCTTCAGTGATGACATAGAATCAGTAATGATGATAGTCAAGCTCAGTGTCATAAGTTAGCTTTAGTGTCATTAGGATTGCAAACAATTCAGCACTGAAATACATCCAAACCATGAGCGAGTCTGGTGGTGGTCCCACAGGTGTAGCGTGGGTCTTGCGGGTCACTACCTCTGGGCCAGTACACATGTCCCTCACGGTTACTGGTGATGGTGAAGGTTGCTTCATCACTCCAAAGTACTTCAGACCACTGTTGAGGATTCCAGTGAAGTTATTTCTTTGCATAATCCAGCCTACGTTTCTTCTGTGGCTTGGAGAGGATCGGTTTCTTAACCTGGCGGTGACTACAGTAGCCCAGTTCTGACACACGTCTGTTAACAGTTCTTACAGACACCTCTGAGAGATGTGGGTTCTTTTCTTTAAATTCTCTAGCAGTTATCTTAGGTGTACTCTCTAACTGCTTCTTTAACACAGTTAAGGTACGAACAGATGTCTTCTTCGAGGGGCCAGGCCGAGGTTTGGCAGATGGTAACTCTGACACCACCACCAGCCTTGAAACGCTGCACCAAGTTCCTCACTAGATCAGATTTTGCCACCAAAGTGGCTAGTTTATTGTGCACCCCATATCCATCCTGTGGATATGGAGCATATGGATACACAAAAGGTCTAGGAGCTAGGCCCCAAAAGGGTTAACAATTGTACATTTGGATTTATATCTACAGTTCACTTATCTGTTACAAGCAAATTTAGAAAATTTGCTTAGTACAACTGGTATCTTATTTTCATTAATTAGATATCTTGACATGTCACATAGGTTATTATACTGTCTACCTCTATATTCCTCAATAAGTGGACAGTTAAGCACATAGCGTTCAAGACAGTGACCATATGCCTGATCACATAATTTGCATTTAGTCTGATCTCATCTGTGTGTCTCCCAAACTGCCAGAAGTACTTGTAGCCAAGCCTATGCCTGGCCACTACAACATCAGTCAGTCTGTTCACATTGCAAGTTGCTCCATAAACATACTTATCTATGTTCATGTTATCATAGTGGGTTATAGATCTACTCAGGCTTCTAACTGCATTCCTATAGCAATCATTTTCATTATTTATTTCTCTCCTAATATTATTCCTAATGCTAGACACAGATATACCAAAGTTATATTCTACATTCTCCTTCTGGGTACTCTTCTTGGCTAACATATCAACTTTATCATGAAGGAGTAATCCAATGTGTGATGGGAGTTAGTTTGATATCTTTATTATGCACCCCATACCCATCCCGTGGGCGGTAGTCAAAAGATTACAGAGGTACATAATGGGTCCAGGGACTGGACCCCAAAGGTTTGATAGCTGAGCAAGTTACAAAGGTAATGAACTAACAAGCTACAAAGGTAATGAACTCACAAGTTACAAAGGTAATGAAACATGTAAGTAAATTTACTTACGTTTATACATGGTTACAATCATGAACAAATTATAACGCAATGAACAATTCACTAGTCTACACCCGGTCACAACTGTAATGAGTTCTTGGTGCAAATTTTATTGTTGGGTCACACACACACACACACATATACATACACACTTACATATACACATACACACACATACACATACACACACATATACATACATACACACACACACACACACACACACACATTCAATCGGAAGAGGACCAGGCAGAACTACAAAGGGATCTGGATAGGCTGCAAGCCTGGTCCAGCAATTGGCTCCTGGAGTTCAACCCAACCAAGTGCAAAGTCATGAAGATTGGGGAAGGGCAAAGAAGACCGCAGACGGAGTACAGTCTAGGGGGCCAGAGACTACAAACTTCAATCAAGGAAAAAGATCTTGGGGTGAGTATAACACCAGGCACATCTCCTGAGGCGCACATCAACCAAATAACTGCTGCAGCATACGGGCGCCTAGCAAACCTAAGAACAGCATTCCGACATCTTAATAAAGAATCGTTCAGGACCCTGTACACTGTGTACGTTAGGCCCATACTGGAGTATGCAGCACCAGTTTGGAACCCACATTTATCCAAGCACGTAAAGAAACTAGAGAAAGTGCAAAGGTTTGCAACAAGAATAGTCCCGGAGCTAAGGGGTATGTCCTACGAGGAGAGGTTAAGGGAAATCGACCTGACGACACTGGAGGATAGGAGAGATAGGGGGGACATGATAACGACATATAAGATACTGAGAGGAATTGACAAGGTTGATAGACAGAATGTTCCAAAGATGGGACACAGCAACAAGGGGACACAGTTGGAAGTTGAAGACTCAGATGAATCACAGGGATGTTAGGAAGTATTTCTTCAGTCACAGAGTAGTCGGGAAGTGGAATAGCTTGGGAAGCGATGTAGTGGAGGCAGGTTCCATACACAGCTTTAAGAAGAGGTATGATAAAGCTCATGGCGCAGGGAGAGTGACCCAGTAGCGGCCAGTGAAGAGGCGGGGCCAGGAGCTATGTCTCGACCCCTGCAACCACAACTAGGTGAGTACACAGGCACAGCCAAAGGGAATGAGGAGAAAGGAAGAGAACTCTTGTATGCACAGGCACTGGCAGACACACATGGGGCCCGAAGCAAGATGAGCAGGATAACAACACACGAGAGGGATATAGAAGAAACAGCCAGGGTCAAGAAGAGCACCACAGGAACAACGAATGTGAGCACAGAAACAACACATGAGAGGGTAGACAAAGCAGCAGACACGCTAAACACGGAGACCCTAACAACACACTGCAGCGGACAGGGACGTATGAGCAGACCGGACACACAAAGGAACACGGGGAATACGTCCATGACAGCACCAGGAGAGGCTAATGCACCTTTGACAAGGCAATGGGAGACACAGTGGGAGGAGGAAAGGGAGAAGTCGATCTTTATCTATGGCCTAAAGGAAGTCAAAGGGGACACCCACGACAGAAGGAAACAGGAGGAGAAAGAAAAGATCGATGGTATCATGCTAGCAATAGGGGAGACTCATCCCAAGTGACAAATTTTCGGAGAATCGGTGGTACACAAAGGGAAGAAATCGACCCTCAAGGTAATATTCAAGGCAGAATCAGCCCGCACCATGATCC